>CP092886.1:67862503-67892303 GCA_030710605.1 Cordylochernes scorpioides
GAACTAATTTGCACGAAACACACCTTGCTTGTTTGTTGCAACAAAATAAACTTATTGTTAATCCTTTTATTATATTTTAAATATTATAATAAGATTCCTAAAAATTATCAGGACATGTTATAAATAAATATTTTTATGCTCTCTTGTATTAATGGCATAATGGTCCAAGTACGCTAAAAAAGATATTCAAGTTGATCGCAAAGGAGAATCACCAATGCCAGCATTTGTTTTCTGTATTTTGTATTGTATCATTCACGATATTCTCTATCAAACGAATTTCCATTCGCATTGGTGATTCTCCTCTGAGATCAACTTGAATATCTTTTTTATCGTACTTGGACCATTATAGCCATTGATACAAGAGAGCATAAAAATATTTATTTATAACATGTCCTGATAATTTTATAGGAATTTTATTATAATATTTAAAATATAATAAAAGGATTAACAATAAGTTTATTTTATTGCAACAAAGAAGTAATATGTTTCGGGCGAGAACCATTCTTCCATGGGCTTACCAAAGCTAAGAAAAGAAGATGAACTATTCATTAAAAGCCATCCTGCTCGAAAGATTGTATAATTGTCACAGAAAAATAGGCTTTGGTTAATTCGTTGTTTAAAGGTTTTAAACAACGTTTAACAATTTAAACTAATATAACTAATATATATTCAAAAATATATATATTTTATTTTTTTAATATTTGTTTCATATGTATCTGACGTCCACGTTTTATTTCATCATTCTGTAATGGTACACTCATGGATAAAACTTAAGGGAAGTTGTATCTTTTAGCATGTATATCGGGATTCAAACAATAAATATGAAAGATATTTGATACACATTGACCTTTATTGAAGACACACAAAATAATCAAGTGTGAACAAAATTGCCTCTGTATTCTTTTTAAAAAATGGACAACAGGCGAAATCAAAGACTTCCTTAAAATTTGTCCATGAGTGTAAATTTTGCGATGAGAGAAAAGTTCGATTCTATACTACACCGTGCAACTATTTTGCGGCAGTTAATAATCAAATTTTAAATATATTAAATACAGAATTTTTTTCGGTTTAATCCAGAAATTTTCAATAGCACCAACACAGCGGATTATTGTTCTTATATCTATTGGTCCAGAAGCAAACACAATATTCACCGTCATATTATTCGAGATAAAAGAGATGAAAGAGAGGAGGTTCTGTCAAAAATTCCAAAAATGCAATATATTGAAATATGCGATGTAAGAATTTATTAATATATGTTTTCTTTAAAGATGTGCAATACACATTTCTTAGAATTCTCTTTCAAGAGTGAGCAAAACTATTTCAATATTCCCAGAGGACACTAAATCTCGACAAAACTAGGTGGCGACATCAGCATTTGAAAAAATATTTTAAATTTTAATTTTACAAACCTATTTAATATACGAAAATTGCGATATACTGTTATAAAGAGGCCAAAACCTTTCCCAATATAAGATGTAAGCACTCTTCTATATATAACACAATAGTTCACGAATTTATAAAAATTAATATGAATTCTCGAGATATCATTCAACCAGCACGTATCATCCACCACGCATGTATATTTTCAAAATTTTGTTTTTCTCTCTCTCTCTCTCTCAAACAGAAATAATGTATAATTTTTGTCTCTCAATATATAAGTATTTAAAATATATGTAAATAATAATTTGTATATAAAAATGGTATTTATTATTAAGTTGTTAACGTGATAATCCTGTTGAAGGACTGACAAGTCCGAAAGCTTGATAATAAAAAGTTGCATAAGAAATTTAACCTTATAATCTTCATTTATTTTATAATATTATAATATAAGTTTGTATTGTTTAGAAAAAACTGATTTGCCAAATGTTTTTAACTGTTTATAACATGCCTTTTTTAGATAGAGTGTTATTTTTTATGTGTTATTTTTATTTCTCTGATTAAACTTATTAAAACGGATATATATACAATGTGAAAAAATAGTACAAATGTGATATTTTACTGGGATAAGGTGCATAAATTAATAAAAAGGCATCTCCTTATCGTGCAACTGAAAGTTGCTGAGGGCTTGCGCCATCTATCGGAATAAATATCAACTATTCTAGTTGATTTTAAATTACTCCAGAATTGGCTGAATACCTATTCTTGATTAATCAAAAAACGCTAACCACGGACGCGTTTCGGGCTGTTGGCCCTCATCAGCGTGGTGCAAGCTGTACCTCAGCGACCAAAATTTTGGTCATTAAGGCATCCTGAACAATCATGAAACGGGTAGTTAAGGCCAGAATTGCGCGAGAACGCTACACAATGTGAAAAAATAGTACAAATGTGATATTGTACTGGGATAAGGTGCATAATTAGGAAAAGGGCATCTCCTTATCGTGCGACTGAAAGTTGCTGATGGCTTGCGCCATCTATCGGAATGAATACCAACTATTCTCGTTGATATTTATTCCGATAGATGGCGCAAGCCATCAGCAACTTTCAGTTGCACGATAAGGAGATGCCTTTTTCTTAGGATATATATACGTTTTAAAAGTTGTAGAGAAACCATTGTTTACACGTATTTATATTAGTAACCGACAGACGATAATTATAACATGTAGAACAGGGTTGATTAAGTATCATCGGTAACTTAGCGCCATCTATCGATCAAAATTAGAAATGAATTTAGCGCATATTTAATTTTTTAATATATGTATATAGTGTACATAAGCTTTTAGTTATTGATTTGAATTATTCCTAATTTGTGCATAGATAGTTGGCGCTTGGTTAATGATTATATTTAAATGTTTTCTTACAGGCTCTCTCTCTCTCTCTCTCTGCTCTCTCTCTCTCTTATTTGTGATTTAGCGGAAGAGCAATGCTCGATCTATTATATCATTAATTGAGGTATACAGTTATACGGGCCTAGAAGCAAATTTATAAAGTTCTCCTGAAGCACCAATTTACAGTTTTTTTTATATAACAAATGCAGGCTATATAAAAATTCAATTCAGTAAAATAATAAAGCGAACAGAAGATTAAACTGGAAAAACCACTAGGACAACTGACTAGCCATGCCCACCCTTTTTCAAATTTTATTCTTTTCATCATAAAAAGTATGTAGAAATAAATTTCATAATATATATATTTAAAAATAAGATAGAGTTTAAAATTTTTAAAATTTTATTGATTGAGTATTTTATTGAAATGTTTCAATTACTATTTAGAACAGCATATGTACAATGAATTATAAAAAATAAAATTGAAATATATCTCGCATTTGATGCTTATGTGTGGGATGTTTCGAATATTGTATTTTTAATTAAGTGTTCAGCCCCTGTGTTTATTATTGGGTTATTTAAAACCTGAGCCTTTTTATCCTTCCTACTGGAAGATTCCCTGTTTTTTCTTGGGTTATTCAGAACCATAGTCTTATTCTATCTCCTACTGCAAGATTCCCTGTTAATTGTTCGGTTATTTATAACTCTAGTCTTCTAGTATCTCCTACTGCAAGATTCCCTGTTAATTGTTCGGTTACACAGCTCTACAAAAAAAAACCTTTTTTTTGCACAAGAGAACCTGATGGTGTTTCTAGTGTAACTTTTCATGCTGAACTCAAAAATCTAATCAGGAATTTCCCATCACCCATGGTTTTTGCCTGATGGTATTTTTTTAGTATTGGGATAAATACAGTAATAAATGCAACCAATGTTACGTTAGCATTTTTTAAAGTTACATCATTAACTAAGCTAGCGCTTTATTTTTGACAAGAAGAGTTGGTATGTGGAGCCAAAAACTTTATTTTATTTTTTATTAATTAAATTTTGCTCTTTAAGAATCATAAATATTAATTTAAATAACAAATTATTGAAATTTTAATTGAATATATATAATTTATTATTATATAATATTATAATCTGTTTTGCTTTCAACTCAAAAATAATCACAAGCTCTGTAATGCTATTTGCTCATTAACAGTTTTAATATATATATTTAAATTGAACCTAACGATTTGTTTAATAGATTTGCAGCAGAAGTGACAGGTAAATTTGAAGTGATTAGTTTATTCTTCTCTATCGATTTGCTTTTATAAATCGTGTGCACTAGACTGTGTCAATATGCCGAGGCGTTGCATTAATATTCCTGATATTTTCTGTTATATTTGTGGGGAATTAACTTTCAAAGTTCAAAGGCGAAACTTTACACCGCTTATCAAAAAGTGCTATGAACTTTATTTTGGCTTTAAAGTCGGTGACCAAGATAAGACTTGGGCTCCTCACCATTGTTGTGTAATTTGTGTTCGACATCTTACAGGGTGGATTAAAGGTGAACGTCATATGCCTTTTGCGGTTCCAATGATATGGAGGGAACCTAAAGAGCATTCTTCAGACTGTTTTTTTTGTTTGACAAAGACTACAGGTATTACATCCAAATCAAGACATACAGTTGAATATCCAGATTTGCCTTCTGCTATGAGACCGGTTCCTCATAGTGATATTTTACCTGTGCCACAGCCTCCTGAAAATGTAATATTTAGTGACGATGATTCAGATAGACGAGAGCAACAGTGGGATGACTCAAATTTTGGAGCAAGTGCTTTATCTGAACCTCAATAATTAACCCAAGTAGATTTGAACGACCTCGTACGTGATTTAGATTTATCCAAAAAACAGAGTGAACTTTTAGGCTCTAGGTAAAAAGGCTGGAATCTGCTGCATAAAGGCACAAAAGTATGCTTTTTTCGCAAGCGTCAAGATGAATTTCAAGACTTCTTTTCACAAGAGAATGATTTAGTATATTGCAATGATGTTGTTAGTCTAATGGAAGCGCTTAGTCATGACCATGATACAGAAGAGTGGCGTTTATTCATTGATTCTTCAAATATTAGTATGAAAGCTGTTCTCCTTCACAATGGAAATAAGTTCCCATCAGTGCCAATAGCACATGCATCCAACATGAAAGAGACTTACGAAAACATGAAACTGCTTTTGAAAAAGATAGAATATGAAAGATACGGTTGGAAAATATGCAGCGATTTGAAAGTCGTTGCTCTCTTGCGTGGATTACAGCTTGGATATACAAAATTTTGTTGTTTTCTGTGTGAGTGGGATAGCAGAGATAGGGAAAGGCATTACATTAAAAAATCTGGCCAAACCGTAAAATCTTTACTCCAGGATATAAAAATATTGCAAATCTACCCCTGATCGATTCAGAAAATATTTACTTACCACCATTACATATTAAACTGGGATTAATGAAGAACTTTGTCAAGGCAATGGATCGAAATGCCAGTGGATTTGCCTACCTAAAACAAAAATTTTCTAGTATAAGTGAAGCGAAGATTAAAGAAGGCATTTTCGTTGGACCTCAGATTCGAGAATTGCAACAGGATGGAAATTTTCAAAATAGTTTGAATGAAGTTGAAGCAGCAGCATGGAATTCCTTTAGAAACGTTTGCAAAAACTTCTTAGGAAGTGTCAAGGTTGAAAAATACCGAGACATAGTTAATGATCTGTTGCTTTCCTACAAGGCACTGGGATGTAACATGTCTCTCAAGATCCATTTCCTACATTCACATCTAGATTTCTTTCCAGACAATCTTGGCGCAGTTAGCGATGAGCATGGTGAGAGGTTTCATCAAGATATATCAACCATGGAGAAGCGGTACCAAGGTAAATGGAGTCCCGCTATGCTTGCCGACTACTGCTGGACACTCAAGAGGGATCCACCACAAGCAAAGTATAGAAGAAATTCCACTGTCACTGCTTTTCAATAAATAAATATGTTTCGTTCATATATGCCTATATATTAACAATATTTCCAAATTTCAAGTAGGTGTATCTCAGAAATATTGCGTAATAGAAAAAACACTAATGGTATATTTGGATTCAGGACATGTAGATAAGATGCTATTTCTTTGTGGACAAAGAAACATATTTTTTGATAAACCAGTGTAATGTAATAAGGGTTTTGCAAAACTGCTTACGTAACATTATTTGCATTTTTTACTGTATTTATCCCAATACTAAAAAAAGACCGTCACGCAAAAACCATAGGTGATGGGAAATTTCTGATTAGATTTTTGAGTTCAGCATGAAATGTTACACTAGAAACATAATCAGGTTCTCTTGTGCAAAAATCTTGTTGACCAGTGTTATTTATAACTCTAGTCTTCTTGTATCTCCTACTGCAATATTCCCTGTTAATTGTTCGGTTATTTATAACTGTAGTCTTCTTGTATCTCCTACTGCGAGATTCCCTGTTTATTGTTGGGTTATTAGAACCCTAGTCTTCTTGTATCTCCTACTGCAAGATTCCCTGTTAATTGTTCGGTTATATTTATAACTCTAGTTTTCTAGTATCTCCTACTGCAAGATTCCCTGTTAATTGTTCGGTTATTTATAACTCTAGTCTTCTTGTATCTCCTACTGCGAGATTCCCTGTTTATTGTTGGGTTATTAGAACCCTAGTCTTCTTGTATCTCCTACTGCGAGATTCCCTGTTTATTGTTGGGTTATTAGAACCCTAGTCTTCTTGTATCTCCTACTGCGAGATTCCCTGTTTATTGTTGGGTTATTAGAACCCTAGTATTCTTGTATCTCCTACTGCGAGATTCCCTGTTTATTGTTGGGTTATTAGAACCCTAGTCTTCTTGTATCTCCTACTACGAGATTCCCTGTAAATTGTTGGGTTATTAGAGAACCCTAGTCTTCTTGTATCTCCTACTGCAAGATTCCCTGTTAATTGTTCGGTTATTTATAACTCTAGTCTTCTTGTATCTCCTACTTCGAGATTCCCTGTTTATTGTTGGGTTATTAGAACCCCAGTCTTTTTGTATCTCCAACTGCAAGATTCCCTGTTAATTGTTCGGTTATATTTATAACTCTAGTCTTCTAGTATCTCCTACTGCAAGATTCCCTGTTAATTGTTCGGTTATTTATAACTCTAGTCTTCTTGTATCTCCTACTGCATTATTCCCTGTTAATTGTTCGGTTATTTATAACTCTAGTCTTCTTGTATCTCCTACTGCGAGATTCCCTGTTTATTGTTGGGTTATTAGAACCCTAGTCTTCTTGTATCTCCTACTGCGATATTCCCTGTTTATTGTTGGGCTATTAGAACGCTAGTCTTCTTGTATCTCCTACTGCGAGATTCCCTGTTTATTGTTGGGTTATTAGAACCCTAGTCTTCTTGTATCTCCTACTGCGAGATTCCCTGTTTATTCTTGGGTTATTAGAACCCTAGTCTTCTTGTATCTCCTACTGCAAGATTCCCTGTTAATTGTTCGGTTATATATAACTCTAGTCTTCTTGTATCTCCTACTGCAAGATTCCCTGTTAATTGTTCGGTTATTTATAACTCTAGTCTTCTTGTATCTCCTACTGCGAGATTCCCTGTTTATTGTTAGGTTATTAGAACCCTAGTCTTCTTGTATCTCCTACTGCAAGATTCCCTGTTAATTGTTCGGTTATTTATAACTCTAGTTTTCTTGTATCTCCTACTGCGAGATTCCCTGTTTATTGTTGGGTTATTAGAACCCTAGTCTTCTTGTATCTCCTACTGCAAGATTCCCTGTTAATTGTTCGGTTCCCTGTCACCTTATCTATTTATCCTTTTTCTACACGACTTGGTTTCTCTGTACGATGACGCTGATTTGCCAAGTATTTATTTACCGAATTATGGAAATATACATCTCCTTCTGTTCGCAGACGACATCGTACTTCTCGGAGAATCCAAGATAAATTTACAAAAAAAGATCAATGTACTCAGAAAATACTTCGAAGATAATTTTTTAACGCTGAATCAGAGCAAATCAAAGGTTATGGTGTTTAGAAATGGAGGCCGAAAGGCCCGATCGGATGTTTGGTTCTGGGGACAATTGCCTCTCACTATAACATCTAAATACACGTATCTGGGTTACCAGCTGACAGCGTCAAACTCAACTCAACAGGCGGCAAAGCATTTTAAAAACAAGGCGCTAAATGCTATTAATGCGGTCTGGGCAATATCGACTAAAACAAGAATCAATTCTATCATATCCTCACTCAAGCTTCTAGACTCAATGGTTCTGTCAACCTTGCTCTACGCAGCTCCAATTTGGGCAAACAACCAAAAAAACTTGGTTGACAGGGTACAAGACAATTTCTTACGGAGACTTCTAAATTTACCCAGATATACTCCTGGTTTTATTCTACGTATGGAGTGCGGAAGAACGTCACTGGGAGTTACGGTGCTGAAACTTACACTCGGGTTCTGGCTTAGAATTCTAAAAATGAACAGCAGCCGACTCCCCCATATATGCTTAGCTCAACTATATGAGATATCAAGAAATAGAAATATTTATATTGGACTTGCGGAAAGTTTGGCCAACATACTCAACTCAACAGGATTTTCATGGTTAATTAACTGCAACGATGCAAGGATTATCCGGCAAGAAATACCTTTAATAACTAAAATTACAATAGAACAATCTATTCAAAGTGACCAGGCAAAAATAGAGAATTCTAAATTCTACCCTCACTATAAGTATTTACACAGTTCATTCCAAATTGAAAACTATTTACTTAGCAACTTTCCATTCCCAGTAAAACGCTATATCGCACAACAGAGAATACTATATTCGTATTTCAAGGAAAACCATACAAACATTTTCAAAGAGGGTGATAATATTTGTGATCTCTGCAAAGAAAATATGGAAACTGAACTATCTCATTATATCTATGAATGCCAATATATATGTGAGGAGAGAAGGACATTCTTTTCAATGGTAGACACCAGCCAACTTAGGTCAATCCAAATGATGTTAACCAGTGCCCAAACAAGCAGACTAGTTGCTCAGGCCCTATATAATTTTTACAAGGCAGTAGGTGTAAAGAGGGAGAAAAGAGAACTTGGAAGCTATTGTTCTTACACCTCAGAATGATGAAACATCGAGGGGTCGACCTTTCATATTAAATCTTACTTTTCCTTATTTCTAATAATTGTATATAGTTGCGGAACTACTGGTTTCCTGTGCTGCTCTTTTCCTGATATTGCACCTTGTACGGAGAATCTGTATAAGACTAATGTCTTAATAAAGGCTTTGTGTGTGTGTGTGTTAATTGTTCGGTTATTTATAACTCTAGTCTTCTAGTATCTCCTACTGCAAGATTCCCTGTTTATTGTTAGGTTATTTATAACTCTAGTCTTCTTGTATCTCCTACTGCAAGATTCCCTGTTAATTGTTCGATTATTTATAACTCTAGTCTTCTAGTATCTCCTACTGCGAGATTCCTTGTTTATTGTTAGGTTATTAGAACCCTAGTCTTCTTGTATCTCCTACTGCGAGATTCCCTGTTTATTGTTGGGTTATTAGAACCCTAGTCTTCTTGTATCTCCTACTGCGAGATTCCCTGTTTATTGTTGGGTTATTAGAACCCTAGTCCTCTTGTATCACCTACTGCGAGATTCCCTGTTGTGTGTGTTTATTGTTGGGTTATTTAGAACCTAGGTCTTCTTGTATCTCCTACTGCGAGATTCCCTGTTTATTGTTTGGTGTTATAACCCTAGTCTTTTTGTATCTCTTACTGCGAGATTCCCTGTTGTGTGTGTTTATTGTTGGGTTATTAGAACCCTAGTCCTCTTGTATCACCTACTGCGAGATTCCCTGTTGTGTGTGTTCATTTTCGGATTATTTAGAACACATGTCTTCCTGTATATCTTTTTCCCCGATATTAAATATTTACCAGCAATCTGGCGCTGTGAATATGACATTCAAAAGGCCAAGAAGAATAATTAAAAAACCTGCACCATCATAATGAATAAAAATAGAAACAATTTAAGACTTTTTTTAAAAGATAAAATAAATTCTGCTGTGTTTACTTCAATGAGAAAATATTAAGAGCCTGGCTCATTTGTGGAGAACTCATTGCAATTAACTTCTCTATGTATATTTCAAGCGAGTTATAGAATTTCTTGGTGTAAATATAAACAATATAAATTTACAGAAACAAAACCTCTTTATTAAGACATTTCGCCTTGCATAGAATCGTTCCGAGTTTCAAGAAAAACAAAAATAGCAACAAAGGTAGAAAGTACCAATAAGAAACAGGTAGTCAGCTCTTGAATAGTCCTGGTGGAGAGACATCGAATACTGCGTGTCTTCTATTTAATTTTCTAACGATATTCTCAACCTCACTGCGGAACTATAGAACTATACACAGTGGAAATATATACAACTATTATACCGAACATTGCTATTTCGCAAGTAATTCACACATAAGCTTGTAAGGAAATAATTGAATAAAATGAATTAACTATATGCTAGAATTGAAATAATTAGCGCTAGTTTTATCGTTTTATTCCTACAGATGGCGCGTTAATTCAGTTGGAAGATGTATTTGTAGTGTATCACAACGCAGACAAAGGTTTGCTACTATTTTCTTTCGGTCTTCAATAACTTCTGTTGTCAATCTATTCGTTTTCTTTATCTGTTTCACGCATTCTGTCTCTCGGTGGATAGTATTGTGGCAAATGTTTGTCTGTGGTATTCGAGATACTTATCGTTTTTTTAAGTAAAAGGTTATTTCCGTTATCAGAGATGATGTGTTTGGCAGACTGTGACGTTTGAAGGATTGTGATTAAACACAGTGAAATTTTTGGTTTAGGTTTCTGATGGCAGACATGCTCATATTTTAATATGATCAACAAATGCTTATAAATACTTATGCCTAATTTCTCTTAGGCATTTTGGTGCAACAATATCTGCACTTATTATTTAGGATGGTTGTAAGTATGTATCCGGAATTATCATTTTTTCGTGGAATGCTGGTTAGAGGTTTTTAACATGAAACGCACAGTCTCACATAGGTTTTGATCTCATGTATACTAGATGGATACTAAAATATAGAAGTTATTAACTTAGCCGTCTTAAATATGAGGAATGATTAATGTTGTGGTGATATATTGTTTCATAATGTGTGGTTTGGAATCGACGTTTTCAGGAATTGGATAGTTTCTTTGCTTAACGAACATTGCATTTGAATATCAGGAGGGTCTTTAACAAAGCTGAGTTCTTACCTATATTTGGGGCTGCTAAAGCTCTGATATGGAAATATTTAGTGACATTAAGAATTCAGCCCCATATATCTGTTTGCTTTTACGCACACACACACTTCTAAGTAAATAGTTTGAAAACAAAGTTATATATAAAGTTATTCATTTGGTTTGAATGGAAAACACAACACACTAATTTTATTTTTAATGCTAATGTTTACACACTCATTTATTAATTAGATCCTATGAAAAGACACAAAACAAGAGACACAATTTTTATAAACCTAATAAAATCTTTTGCTCCTTAAAGTGCTAAAATTGCTACACCAAGAGGTCGACACGCTGCAGACATGGAATTTACACAATAGGAAGAAGATACTGTAATATGCAAATACTTATATTTTCAATGCATTTATGCCTAATAGGCGCCGGTAGCTACAACTACAATGTGTTAGAGTTCAGAAGAAACATTCCTAGTGTGCATTCGACATCTCCGTACTAGAGTGATGGTATGCCATTTGATATACGTCACGGTCACCTCTTGTTCGCATTTCCAGAACTTTGAACAGTCCACCTTACATCTCTGATGTATTAAGGCCCGTGGCAGTGCCATTTATTCGAGGCCTAAGAAACGCTATTTTTCATCAGGATAATACACGACCGCTGTTGTCCGTACTGTACGGACTTTCCTATATCCGGAAATTGTTCGGCTGAAACCATGGCAAGCCCGTTCTCCTGATCTGTTACTAATAGAATACTTCTGGTCAATGGTTTTCGAGTGTCTGGCTTGTCACCACAAGCCAGTCACTGTGTTGAAGCTGCCTAGGGGTCTGTACCTGAACATACCATTCAATCTCTGCTTGCCTTAATATACAAGCATATAAGGCTGTTATTGGTTCCAGAGGTGTATCTTTTGGGTGGGTACTGATTTCTCTCTCTCTCTCTCTCTCTTAAGATCCATTAATATCATTTTCCGATAAAATGATCCCTCGGTTCAATTTTAAAATAAGAACTTTAGGCCTCCAGGGAAAAGTTTTTTTTTTATATATATACAAATCTCTCAAGCTTTCGGTCAAGAAAGCCCTTTTAGGGGAAAAAAATATCTTACATCATTAAAACGCCAATAAAAGAACAGTTGAAATCAAAATTTTTTTGGATGTTTACAGTTGTTTGAATGGAAAATCAACGCGGCCCTCCATTGCGCGTGCCTATCGAGTTTGATATTCAGAGGCGATATCTTCATTTGGAGGTAATGGGGTGGGTTCAGGCAATAGTATATTATAGGTTTACGGAATGTCTATTCTTCTGTTAATACTATTGTGCTTTCTGGATATGATGGATTCTATGATAAGTCTCTGTAGTCTATTGGGGATGTTGAAATAATGGGTCTTTGGTTCTTATTTTAAAATATCATTTTGTTATTTACATTTCTTCCTGGTGTAGCAATTTTAATGGCCTGTTATATTGTTCATATAAAATGAAATTTAATTTCCATTCTCCACTAATATATATATATTAAAAATGGCATATCTTGACCAGGAGCACATGTGTTTTACAGAAGGCAGAGCGCCATCTGGTGGAACAGAAATCAACTGAACATTGATTTAGCCTGTTCCCTGATATTTGGCCAACCCATATATACTAATATATATATATACTACTCTGATCAAAGGGTTTCGACAATTTACTCATAAGTTAAAAAAAACTTAATTATTCTACCAAATTCAAAGTAGTCCCCGTTGGCCGCGATGCACTTCAGCCACCTTTTTTTTCCAGTCGGCAAAACACCTCTGGTAGTCTGTTTTCGGGATCGCCTTCATGGCCTTCTTCGATTCCACTTTGATCACTTCTATGCTCTGAAATTTCCGACCCTTTAACTTTTTTTTTTGCTTTCCAAAAAGGAAGAAGTCGCAGGGGGCCAAATCGGGACTGTAGGGGGGTTGGGGGAACACAGAGGTTGAGTGGGTTGCAGGAACTTCGAGATTTCAAGGGCTGTGTGCGCCGGCGCGTTATCGTGGTGGAGGATCCACGACTTGCTCCTCCTCAGCTCCGGCCGTTTCTGCCTGATCGCTTCCCTCAATCGCCTCAAAACTCCTAGGTAGGAGTCAGCAGTTATTGTAGAGCCTTGTTGTTGATATTCATGATGAACGATGCCCTGGTAGTCGAAGAACACCGACAACATGACCTTGACTTTGCTGGTAGCCTTTCTCGCTTTCTTTGGTCTCGGCTCATTTTTGAAGCGCCACTCCGATGACTGTTGGGTAGTTTCCGAATCAAAGCCGTAAATCCACGTTTCGTCTCCAGTAATGACCCTCTTCAGCAATTCGGGGTCGTCGGTTGTCGCTTCGAGATTGAGACTGGCCGTTTCTTTCCGGGCGTTCTTTTGATCAAAAGTCAAATCTTTGGGAAGGAGAACCGCGTTGAGTCTTCTCACTCCCAAAATGTCCTTCATTATTGATTGAGTCGACCCGAATGATATCCCTGCTTCTTCGTCGACCTCCCTGACAGTTATTCGTCGGTCTTCACGCACCAGTTCCAACACCTTGTCCACTTTTTCAGGCGTGGTTGATGTGGACGGTCTCCCGGAACACTCGTTGTCGGCGGTCTCTTCCCGACCTTCCTTGAAGCGCTTGTACCACTCGAAAACTCGTCTTCGGCTCATGACGGCATCCCCGTAGGTTGTTTGCAACATTCAAATATTTTCGGCACCCTTGAATCCGTTTTTCACACAGAACTTGATTAAAATTCGTTAATCCTCAATTTCGGTGACTAACGAAATCGAAGCACGGGCAAAATGGCTTCACTTCGAACAGCCGCTGCTCGCGCTGTTGTGGCGCGTGATTTTTGAAAATTGGCAGGTCTCTAAGCCAAGGGCGATGCTTGCGTTTGCCACAAACCGGGAGAAAATATATTGAGTTTTCAGGATTTTATTAGCAAAGTGAGGAAACCTTTTGATCAGACAAGGGATTTATTTCTTTGTCTGATGAAGCTGACTTTCCATTTAGGGTATGACGCACATTGTTAACTTATTTAAATTTAATGGTATATTCTTGTTGTTCTAATTAGTCCTTATTCTCTCGTATTCCTAATATCTTATTATTTTCCTGCAGTCCTATTATTTAGAGTGTATAAACACAATTTGGATTTTAATTTGAACCTACCAACATCAGACAAAGTTTATTTTTCTATGTTCCTTAATGTTAGATTTTCCTGTTCCCTTGTCGACGCAAATTGTTAATGGCTTGGGATATGATCATATTTTCCTGTATTTGTAATAATATATTAACTGTATTTTTTACTAAATTCTTATCAGTATCTTATAGTCCTTATATCCAAAAGGAATAAACACAATTTGATTTATAGTTTAACACTAAGGGAAAAGTATGTCTCAATCTGATTATGTTTGGGGAACTGAATAATAGTTACTATTATCAAACAGAGGATCCAGCCATAGGCCTATTGAATAATACTTCTCTTTAGCATTGTTATCACACACTGCTGATCTATTTGAAATGACTCATATTATCTAATATTTCTAGCAAATTATATATATTATCACCCTCCTGTATTTCCAATAAATAAAAAATGCTTCATTCCTCACTTCTTTTCTAATACGTAGAGTGAATAAGAACATACTAGATTATGAATAGTAATTACAGTATAGGTAGACTTGATGCTATATAAAAAAATCCTTTGGTTCATTTTGTTTTGAATCTACTGAAGTTACCTCAATTAGACAAACGATTCAATCCCTGGTCTGTCGACACTAACTTCTTTGATTCATTATTGACGCATACATCTGATTTGAGGAGATCAAGACGTATACAACAACAACAAAAGCCTTTATTGGGCACACGTGCCATACAGGATTCTCCCTGTAGGACAAAATAAATAAATAACAAATTAGCATCGTAGTTATATACAAATATTGGGTATTGACCTCGACCAATTATCGAATTGGATCCGGTGTCTGTGCTAAATATTTTGATTGAGCTGATTTCCAGTACAGTGGTACCTCGACATACGAGTTTAATTCGTTCCGCAACCTTGTTCGTATCTTGAATTACTCGTATCTCGAAGCAAATTTCTCCATACAAAACAATTGAACTACCATTAATCCGTTCCAACCTCCAAAATGTCACCCCAGTTATTTTTGTTACGTGGTTTTAAATAATAAAACGTATTTATAAATATCAAATATTTATTGCACAAAAAAAAAAGAGAATGTAAAGAAATAAATTAGATATCCTCACTGGTCTTTGCCTTTTTCGCTACATTTTTCTCGCTTTCACCTGTAGGCCGTTTAGAAAAAAACATGTCCAAGGAGGTTTGTTTCTTCCTCCCTCTCAGAATGTTCCGGAAATTAAATATAATAAACTTGAATTTGTTTATTCAAGTCTCAAAAAACAAAGCTTTGCATATAGAACAAATAATAATGAAGAAGAAGAAAGAAACATTTTAGGAAAAGCAAAAACAAAACAAAAGTACTGGTCAAAAAGAAACATTTAAAATCACAGATTAATATCTTCAACACTACCGAACCGAACTCGTATCTCGAATTTCGCTCGTAACTAAAAGCAAAAAATCACTTGCTCGTCGGCTCGTATCTCGAAAAACTCGTATGTTGGGGCGCTCGTATGTCGAGGTACCACTGTATTTATAAAAAGCGAATGCAAAGGGTTTGGATTTTACGACTTTTGCCATTAAAACATAAGGCGAATTGCTATTATAGGGATCAAGACGTATTAGAACTATTAGTTCTAAGAATTTATTGTTTTTATAGCTTAAAAAAATATTGTAGAGAAAAAGTACATCTTG
This sequence comes from Cordylochernes scorpioides, assembly GCA_030710605.1. Classification (NCBI taxonomy): domain Eukaryota; kingdom Metazoa; phylum Arthropoda; class Arachnida; order Pseudoscorpiones; family Chernetidae; genus Cordylochernes; species Cordylochernes scorpioides. The sequence goes on from CP092886.1 coordinate 67,878,338, forward strand.
GATTATAGTTTTGAACTACATAAGTTTGGATACGATTAGGTTGATAGTATCTGCCCTTTCAAAGACAGAGTAATTGAAATTATTAGACAAAGGATTTAGTCCTATAATCTAAAAACTTTAGCTTCCCCGCTCCCATATTGACACACATAATTTTTAATTTGATAGTATTATAAAAAAAATTATCCTTTTCATATAGTTCTAATATCTTATTTTCTTCCAGTTTTAACTTCTAAAATGAAAAAAAAAAAAAACACTTTTTAAAATTAGGTTTGAAAATACAGAAAATGATACTTGCTCAGTTTCATTAGTTGATTTGTGTTGTATCTGCAGTTTAGCTATTACCCCATTTCCATTCCAACCTAAATTTACTTTCTATTTGGTCGAAGAGGTATGGTTTAGCAATAATGAAGATAGGGCTGAAACTGCTGCTCAGGTCTTCATTTGAAGAGGCCCGCCTGAGTACCATCCTCTTTCCATCTGGTCTAACCATTATGGCTTTCATTTGGTCTAACCTTTAAGGTTTTCATTCTTCCTAATTGGTTCACTAAATTAATATACTATCTTATATCGTGTCCTCCAGTTTTACACTAGATTGTCTTTAAAATAAGCTTATAAAAAAAATTCACAAAAAAAAAATTAAATCTATCTTCTTTCATCAAGAGAGAAAATAGGGCAAAAAAATACTTCTCTTTCTCTAATTAGCTGAATTTTATATTTGCAAAATTATTATCATGGTTCTGTCTTTGCTCTTTTCTATAAAACCTTTTCTTCGCTTATTCCTTTTTTACCCATCCTATGACGTTTAACCACCGATGCTTTGCTGGAGTTACTTTTTTTTATACTACTATATTTTAACTAATTATTTATTACAAAAATTAAAAAAACAAACCTCACATGTTTAAACTAAATAACAAATTTTATAAATCTTGAAATTCTCATAACGATACTATTTGATACAGAATTAGCTTGCTGTTCTGACTCAAAATTAATTCAAAATCTGTAGTTCTTAATATTTTACTTTTCCTCTTTTTTCCAAAATAAAAAAATTACTATTAATATACTCGTATATATATATGTTTGAAAATAGAGCAATCCATATATTATATTATTAAAAAATGTATATTTTGGATCATAAAGTTTTATTTCCGATATTTATATTTATAAACATGTATATTGTATATTTTAGATATTTTAAATTTTATAGCAGTTGTACATACTCGTGAATTGACACGCGAGCTTCTCAAAACAATCTCGTTCCCCGAAGAAGTTTGGCGAGTTGCCACACGAAATATCAAAAATAAAACTTTATTATCCAAAATAGGCATTTTAAAATAATATATATATATATATTGGGTTGACCAAATATCAGGAAACAGGCTAAATCAATGTTTAGTTGATTACTGTTCCACCAAATGGCGCTCTGCCTTCTGAAAAGCATATGTGCTCCTGGTCAGGATATGCCTTTTTTTATTTTTAATATCAACACCTGACCCTTTTTATTCTATTGTTTTTTCATGTGTTAAGCGTATTCACGCAAGTTTGGCCTTAAATACCTATTTCTTGGTTTCTCAGGAAGCCACTGGGACCAAAATTCTTTTTGGTCGCAGTGGTACAGCCTACTCCACGCTGACGAAGGCCAACAGCGCGAAACGCGTTCGGGTATGGCTTTTCTTGATTTATCAAAAATTGGGTTGGCCAAATATCAAGGAACAGGCTAAATCAATGTTTAGTTGATTTCTGTTCCACGAGATGGCGCTCTGCCTTCGGAAAAAACACATGTACTCCTGGTCAGGATATGCCTACTTTGTTTTTAATATATATATATATATATTAAAATCATAAAAGGCATATCCTGATCACACAAGCACATGAGCTCTTTTATTATTTTATTTTTTATTATTTTTTTCACATACATATATATAATGTGTGTGTGTTTTCAAATAATCAAAAATAAATTAAGTGTTTGTGTGAAAAATGTATTAAATTGTAAGCCCCAGATTTTAAATAATAAATATAGATTATATACACACACACATTAGGTCAGAATGGCAAGCTAATACTGCGATTAAAAATACAATAAATTTTAATTTAAGATATAGATATTTGTTTAGCGAGGTTAAAATATTGGAGGTTTGTTTTGATATATAAATTCAATAAATAATAAATGAATTAAAAATGAAAAAAAATCCAGTGGAGCTTCGGCAGTTACACGTCATATGCTAGGTAGAAAAATGGAATAAACAAAGAGAAAGGTTTATAGAAAAGAGAAAAGATCCCATGATAATAAATTTCCAATAATTAAATACAAGAAAAAGTAGGAAAAAATTATATTCTCTCATGAAGAGAGATGTTCTTTTTTTTAATTTTAAAGTTTTTAAGTTTGTGGTTTCTGAAGCGTATACTATGGACAATCTAATTTTTTATTATCTAATTGTCATAAGTATAAGCTTTAAAAACCACAAAATAAAAAGAATAATAATAATTAAAAATAACTATCTCTGTTCATGAGAGAAGATAAATAAATATCTTTCTTTACCTTTGCTTGTATTCAATTATATGATAATTATTATCATAGTACTGTGATTATGATCATTTCTAAATAAACTTTTCTCTTAACTTATTCCTTTTTTCTACCCAGAGTATATGACACGTTTCTGTCGATGCTCCGCTGGAGTTTTTTTTCTCTCTTTTAATGTATATAATTATTTTTATGCACAAAAGAAATATATATTTCTATATTTTATGTTCTGAAAAAGAAATTGATGGTATGTCTTTTGCTTTTAGCTTACTCTCTTCCCTATATAACCTACTTCTATTCTATTGCTAAGTTATGACTCGTAACTGCGCCGATACTTTTGAAGAATTTTATTATTATAATTTTTTCTTATTAAAACATTTTTCAAATATTTATATAATCTTAATACAAATTTATTTTTCCTTTCTTCCGTAAGAACACTATTCAATTTTTCTAATCTCACTGCTACTTTTATAATTAAAAAGCTATATATTATGCACCTAGTAATTAATAAGAAGATAAGGTTATCATCTTCATAAACTACTAGATGAATGACCCGACTTCGCCCGAGAATTCCTCCGAGGGCAATTTCCTTCATACTGAAAGTACATCAATAATAAATAGTAGAAGTGCCGTAGAATAGGCTATACAGAAGTAACACATAAACCCTAGGGAAAAAGTATGTGTGATGGCAAAAATTGTATTATATCAGTGTTTAGGTATTTGATTTATTTTTTTTTTTTTTCAATCCGTTTAGTTGTTTCAAAATCAATATAGTTTAAATAGATGGCAGCTTTTCCACCCAACACCCGAGGTACCCGCTCCAGCGCATTAACCCTTGAAATTGCCTGAGTTGAGTGAGTGACTGCGATGCCCTTCTTCTCAGTAAGAATAAAAAAAAAATAGGTTTATAAAAAAAATTAATCCAAAATTCTGGCATGTGAATATTTTTCTATAAAAAATAAAAGAGCACATGGAAATTAGGCAAACATATGTGTTTGTTAATGACTGCTACTGCATTTTAAACGATCTTTTTTAAAAAGAGAAAAAAAAAAAAACAAAGGCCAGAACAAAAATTAATAAAAAATACGAAAGCCATTATTTACATACAAGTAACGCTAATTTTTTAAAGTTTTTTTTTTTAATTGCATTGTGTGCACTTACCGTAACTTAGTTAGTAATATAAATTCCTCTCTCAATACTTTTGTGAAAAAAAGTAACACTCGTATAAAAAGATATTTCCAATAAGTACGCAAGCAACTTTTAAAAAATGCAGAATTCTCATTGGTCGCTTAAATGGCCTGGTTTTGTTACGTCGCCTCGTATTTATACTCGGCGTAAAATAAAGTTCTTCAAATAAAAAAAAAAGTCAAAAATACTAATCAAAATGTAGCCGAGAATTTTCCTCGGGTTTATAAAAAACGACATGCAAAATTTTGTACCAATTGGGTCAGTAGTTTTTGAGTTTAACGCGAAACAGACAACATACATTGACTTTTATATATAAGAAGATATCGCAATCTTTTGGTACAATTTTATACTGTTGTAGGTTCTTTTATTAAAGTTTAAATATGGATTTTAATGTGATAAGTGTAAATAAAATGAGGAATTTATATCAAAAGATTTATTTGAGAAAAGATGACTTCCACAGAGTAAATTTTATATAAATATGAGGACAAGAATTATATATATTTTTTGATTGAAATAATAATTTATTCCTTTAAATATATATTGTATTACTCCTTATCAACCAATTATTTTCTAAATTGTTTTATGCTTCAGGTATTTTTCTGATAGTTCATCCCTAGATGAATATTCGTGGAAAAATAATTTGTTTACAAGTGGTGCTTGAAATTACATTTAATTATATTGTATATAAATAAAAGTAGTTGAGAATATATATATATAGTTATTAAGACTTCAAAATGGGAGTAAATTAAAATCAAAAGAATTATGCAGGAAATTGACTTACATATGGAGAGAGTGGGGTAAAGCAATTCATTTTTATTTACAACACAAAAATATGACACTGTATATATTGACATGTTAATTATAACTGGTACACCACTTTACACATCTTCAATAAAGTTATACTTTCATCCAATATAATATCAGTGTAATTTCACAGCCATCGTAACCATTTTATGGACCCATTTATTTCCGGCAAAAGTTCCTATCAATATTTTATGTTTAAATTGGCCACATTACCAGGTGAACACCTTTTTAATGATCCCTGTGAATCTCATTAATTCAAAGCCCCGGTCTCAGTCTGACGAGGGCCATAATCCAAACCGATGCTTTTCATCTGTGCGCACTGGATTTGTCAAAGCTGGTGTTGTGGCTTACGTATATACACAGTTTACTCGCTTGCAGAGACGGACATTTTTAGGGAATACGTGACCATTTTTATGGTTCGTGACTATCCATTAAAATAGCAGGAATTAAGTTTGTTGTTTAGTTTTGTTTGTGTGTAGTATTATGTATGTTGTTTTGTTTGTGTGTTGTTTTGTTTTGTTTGTGTGTAGTATTATGTATTTTGTTTTGTTTGGTTGTTGTTTTGTTTTGTTTGTGTGTAGTATTATGTATTTTGTTTTGTTTGTGTGTAGTATTATGTATGTTGTTTTGTTTTTGTGTAGTATTATGTTGGTTGTTCTGTTTGTATGTTATGTATTTTTGCTTATATGTTGTGTTGTGTGTGTTGTTTTGTTTGTGTGTTGATTTGTTTGTATTTTGTGTATTGTTTTGTTTGTATGTTGTGTGTATTGTTTTGTTTGTGTGTTGTGTGTGTTTTTTTTTGTGTGTGTTGTGTGTGTTGTTTTTGTGTGTTGATTTGTTTGTATTTGTGTATTGTTTTGTTTGTGTGTTGTGTGTGTTGTTTTTTGTGTGTTGTGTGTGTTGTTTTGTTTGTGACAATTGACAATTAAAAATATTTATTGTCATCTTAGACAATATTACATATTTTCAATCATAGGGAGAGAAAAAGAAATAAGAAGATGAGAAGAGAAGAGAAAATATATACATATATGAAACATATTTTACAAGATGGTGATGGGAGATGGAGGAAGAAAACCTCGGCTCTGGAGGGTCCTGGACCAGGCGATGAGCGGGTCTTCCACTGCTTCTCCGAGCCCAACCTGTACAAAGTAGCGATAAATTCGCAAAAAACACCCAGGCTAAGTTTCGAACCAAGGTTGTGTATTGTTTTGTTTGTGTGTTGTTTTTTGTGTGTTGTGTGCGTTGTTTTGTTTGTGTGTTGTTTTGATTGTGTTTTTTGTGTATTGTTTTGTTTGTGTGTTGTTTTTGTGTATTGATTGTTTATGTGTTGATTTGTTTGTATTTGTGTATTGTTTTGTTTGTGTGTTGATTTGTTTGTATTGGTGTATTGTTTTTTTGTGTGCTGATTTGTTTATATTTTGTGTATTGTTTTGTTTGTGTGTTGTTTTTTGTGTGTTGTGTATGTTGTTTTGTTTGTGTGCTATGTGTTTTTTAATGTGTGTTGTTTTTTTTTTTTGTGTGTTATGTGTTTTTGATTGTGTGTTGTTTTGTTAGTGTACTGTGTTTTGTGTGTTATGTTTTTTTGATTGTGTTATGTGCTGTTTTGTTTGTGTGTTGTGTGAATACTTTTCAATTCATATAGAATTACTTAGATAACTGAAAATCATAAAATCTATGGAGTTTTCTGCGTTTAAAACGTTTAAAAGTTGAAATATTTTACTTAAAATATATTATATAAAAATACTAATTTTAAATGCCTATAATTATAATGTACACAAATTATATATATATATATATATATATATATATATATATATATATATATATATATAATAATATAGCTTTATTTTTAAAAGTTACAATTTTGAAAATTTCTCTAACATAAATATGTCAATATTTCACGGAACACCGGCCATGCTATATACGTATACACTCATGGAAAAAACTTAATGAAGTTGAAAGTCTTTGATGTTGCCGATAGTCTTTTTTAAGGAGACAGGCAATTTTTTTCACACTTGGTTATTTAGTGCACCTTCAATAAAGGTCACTGTGTATCAAATATCCTTCAGATATTTTGTCTAAATCACGATATACATGCTAAAAGATACAAATTCATTAAATTTTGTCCATTTGTCCATCTTCTGTCCATATTTATACAGAGTGATCCAAAAGTCCCGCACAACTTTAAAATTAATAAATCCGCAAATATTTGCGCTAGAGCAATGCGGTAAACGCCATTGTGTTTAGGATGCAATGGAATTTTTATGGCAAATAATGAAAAATTCGAAATTGATTTTAGTTACAATTTTATTCGCTAGATGGCGCTCTACCAGAATCAGTGATTCAGCGGCCAAATTGTTTAATATATTAAAAAATATAACTAATCGACACCTATATATATATATATATATATTTTTTCCTTTTTGAATACCAGGAGAAAACCCTAATAATATCAATTGATAAATTAATAAAACACCATTTCGCCAAAAATAGAAGAATTGTATGACGATTTTTAAATGCAATCCGAGATATGTAAAATAGGTAAATGCAAATTAAACATGTAGCAAAAAATATATATTTTAGATGTGATTTTGTGAAATAATTTTAATGTTTGAAAAACACTGCTAAAATCAATACACGATTTTTTGAAATATTAATATAGTACCAAAAATTATGATGGCATTACTAATAGGATTTCCTGCTATAAAAATGTATAGTTTCTTGAAAAATTGGCGACACTTGACTATTTAACTGGAAATTTGTCATGATTCAACAAATGAAATAAAGAGGGGGGTGATTATACTGTACAAAATTTCAAAAATGCGTCCCCTCAAATAATAATAATTTTTAGATCGATTTTTTGCGTTGAATAACGAGGTAGAAAAATCATTTTATATTATTTTTTACGCAAAGTTTTTAAGGTTAGGGTGTACATAGAATATTCTTTATGCTATTTCTTCTAATGAGCGTAAAGCGAAAAAGGGGTAAAATTGTGTGTACCATTGTTATTCGAGAAGTTATAGCACTTTGGTCTGCACGACATAAGATGTGAGAAAATGACGAACAAAATAAAATTACTGTTCACAAAAAAAAAGAGTCAAAATGTGAGGCCAGCATTTATTATTCCCATAACCCAACACAAAGAGCTGCAAAATATTGGTATATAATATAATATATGGCAGCTTATATAACAAATGTGGTAACTGCCTTATCTCTTGTATTATGTCACAATCCTGCTCAATGTGGCGCTCTTCATTCTTAAAACACCGCCTGCAGACGATAGGACACAGATTGGACAGCATTAAATAGCATATCTGTTAAAAGTGATTAAATGTGCCTTCTGATAGAAGCCTTCAACATGGCCAATGTGGTAGGCCGGCATCGATAAACACGCGACTTAATGTACCCCCATAACCAAAAATCGCAAGGCGTCAGGTCTGGTGATTTTGGAGGCCACTGGTATATAAAGTGACGACTTAGTGACGATCTTCACCGAACGTATCCTTCAGCAATTGTTTGGTACCGCGGGAGATATGAGGAGGTCCTCCATCTTGCATGATTGTTATTTCGCTTAGTGCTTGTCTGTCCTGCAATATGGGAATAACCTTTTCTCTCAAAAGTTGAACATAACGTTCACCAGTTACAGAAACGGTTTTAAAAGTTATTCCATTAATTTCTTCAAAGAAAAATGGCTCAATAATAAAAGAATAAGTGAACCCACACCAAACTGTAACTCTGGGCTGATGAAGTGGCATTTCTGTAAAAATCCTAGGGTTTGATGTTGCCCAAATGCAGCTGTTTTGTGTGTTAAATTCTCAGTTTGGAGAAAAGTGAGCTTCATCTGTCTACAAAACATTCGACAACTAGTTTTCATCAATATCATTTTGCCGGAAAGCCCATGCAGCGAATTCTTGATGCTTCTCAAAATCGCCGACTTTTAACTCGTGAAATCTTCCAATTTGGTACGGGTATTTTTAATAAATCTCAATATGTGGATAATGTTTCAATAGCTTCAAAATTCTGCGAAACCGTAACAGCCACTGATTTGCATGTCGATGGTCTTCCACTCCAAGGTTTTTCTTCCAGAGATCCAGCCTTCTCAAAATGTTTTTTCATTCGCCTTAGAGAGTAGCAACTCATGTGTCCTTTACCGCTTCGAATACCTTCAATGGTACGAAACGCTCATAAAGCTTCAGTTGCAGATTCTGAATTGCAATTTAAAAAATTTCACCAAGAGTGCTTTATCCTGTAGTGACGGCATTCCAGAGTAAAATAAATTATCAGAGATATATAAATATTTTTCAAATGAATTAAAATAAATATAAACGATACTGAGAGAGTTGAATTAAAAAATAAGAAATTTATTATCTTCGAAATTTAAATCGCTAAGAGGATTCAAGCAAACCGCATCTAAAATGTCATTATTTTTTGCTACATGTTTTAATTTGCATTTACCTATTTTACATATCTCGGATTGCATTTAAATCGTCATACAATTCTTCTACTTTTGGCGAAAAGGTGTTTTATCAATTTATCATTTGATATTATTAGGGTTCTTTACTTTTATTCAAAAAGGAAAAATACGTGTCATTCAGTAATATTTTTTTTAAATTATAAAACAATTTGGCCGCGTAATCTCTGATTCTGGTAGAGCGCCATCTTGCGAATAAAATTGTAAATGATATCAATTTCGAATTATTCATTATTTGCTCTAAATATTGTCAATTCATCCTGAACACAATGGTGTTTACCGCATTGCTCTAGCGCAAATATTCGCGGATTTATTAATTTTTAAGTTGTGCAAGGCTTTTGGATCACCCTGTATATATGCTAGATATTATTCTTTACTAAATAAATAAATATATTTAGTACTGCACAAAAATGGCGCGAACTTCAAATTAATTGAACCAATTTTGTAAAAAAGGATGACTCATAAAATCGCGCTAATCTGAAGTATAAAATCGTTTGTGAAGAATCGCGTCTCTATGAAAACCCTGAGTAAATGTATTTTTCTCTCATAAGTATAGAAAAATAAAAGTGTACGAAATAAAAAATATCTATCAATTTTTTTTTAATGAGAACTATAAACAAGCAGAATTTGTTGGCTTCAAACCCAAGTGGTCGATCTAGCGGAATGAAATCATTGAGGAAAGAAAAATCGCATGTTGATTGTGTGGTCCAGATAGCATTGGGTCTTTTTCTATCTATCAAACCCGGGTGGATATAGCCAGTGATGAGGTGGGGATAAAGGGAAATTATTTGAGAAACCTAGAGATACTGGAGTAGGTTATTGAGGTTTCAAATGTATTCGTTTCTCAACTCTAACTAGGCTTTGAAAAAAATTGTATATTCGATTTGAAAAGATTGTCTAAAAATAAATATTGAAAGTAAGTTTATAAAATTTGGATGAGATCAATAAATTGAAGACTTTGTTTTTTTAAATTAATTCTCGACGTTTCAGTGACCCGCTGTCACTCGCCTCAGGTCACAGCGAGTCACTGAAAGGTCGGGATTTCAATAAACCATTGGTTGATGTAGCTATATTTTTTTACAAATCAACTTCCAACCGACAAATGATCTTTTAAAATTGCTGAAGGTTTCTACATGTCTTTTGATCCAATATGACATGCGTACCAAGTTCAAGTGAGCAAACAATGGGTTATTGGTGAAGAAACAGACTAGATGTGGCTATTTAGGAGTTCTTTAAGTTGAATCTGGACGTTTGATTTTTTGGGTGTTGTTTGGCACATATTAATGGCACCCCCCCATCGGTTTGGTCATAGTTGTAGACTTTGGTGAGAACTTAATATTTTTGGGATAGTTTAGATATTATTTACACAATTACTTTGTTCTGTTTATTTATGGAAAGGTAGTCGAGGCTTTGTTCAAGTATTTCGCTGCTCTCTAGCGCAACTTAATCGAGCAATTTTCAATTAAATCTAGGCGTCTGATAATTTGTTTCTTCTTATAAACGCTTAATTTCATCAATCAACATTTGCAAGTGAATGCAGTGAAAAGATAGACAATTAAAGTATTTAAAAGCGTTTGGTATTTAATTTTTATTTAAAAATGATTTCGCTGCTTATTTTACTACTAAATCGAAATTTATTCAATATTGGAATTTGTTTTCTGCTATTCAGAATGCTTCCCGAGTACAATTAAAGAATATTTTAAAGCGTTTCTATATATTTCTTAATTTTCAAACTTATATTTATTGAAAATAAATACATGTGCATATTAAAGAGCTTCTCAGGAGCGATCTATCTGTGTGATAACCAACACACTCTCTTTAAAAAATAAATAAAAAATACTTTGATTCATTGAATCAACCTACAATCAGGTTGTATCCCACCTGCAATGAGACACAATCAACAATGATGGACCACCTTCAATAAGGGATCACCTTCAATGAAGGAACATCTTCAATGAGACACCACACCTGTAATGATGGACCACCTCAAATGAGGGACACCTTCAATGAAGGGCTAACTACCTTTAATGAAGCAATATCTTCAATGAGATATCACACCTGAAATGATAGATTACCTCAAATGAGGGACACCTTCAATGAGGGACCACCAGCAATGAAGGAACATATTCAATGAGATACCACCACACCTGTAATTATGGACCACCTCAAATGAGGGATACTTCAATAAGGGACTGCCAGCAATGAAGGAACATCTTCAATGAGGCCCACACCTGTAATTATGGACCACCTCAACTGAGGGACACCTTCAATGAAGGACTGACTACCTTTAATAAAGGAGCATCTTCAATGAGAGACCACCTTCAATGAGGAACCACCTGCACATTGTGAAACAACCTCCTTGACTGACCAGTATTATCCATGATTTTACGCTGAGGTCTCTCTTTGGAGGTTACACTTTATTTAAAATGTATATATTATTGTGTTTAGTATTTATTTTCAATATAAATCATATAATTTTAAATGTTAAGAATATTATTTATTTGTAAATATTTATTAAAATATTTTTATATTTATTAATTCGTTCTGAGACTTCCAATAGAAGATTCACCGCGCGAACCACGTTTTAGTTCAGATATAATGAATATAAGGAAAGGAATAAGGACGAAGGTGATACTTGTCATTTCACAGCAACTCGGGGCATCATCTGGTGGTTAGAGTGTATATTGTTCCTCGGAAACATGGGTTTGGTGCGATTCACGTTTTATTATAACCTTCAATTTTACGCCATAAAGTTTCATGATAAGTCCCCCAAATATGTATTTTAGCCAATATGTGTAAATAGGCAAAAATGCCAAAATTATAAAAAGAGTTCAAAAAATGATCATATGGAGTAAACATAATTTTAAATCTTCGTATCTATATATATATTTATTTATTTATTTATATGTCATAATTTGTATAGTTAATTCCAAGAGATATAATTTATTTTCGTCAAAATGAGTATGTAAATATGTAACGCTTGTCTTAAAATGTAAATATGTAAATTCATCCATCGATAAAAGCTGGACAAAAAATAAAGGTGGCAGACATCGCGGGTGCGCTGTTCGCTAGGCATAACGGCTGCGCCTCTTCATTTAGCTACGACATATATATATGCAAATACGTGACGGTTTGCATATATTATAGAAATTCGTGTATGTATATAAGTGGAACTAGGATTCAAAATAAACATTCCCCTGAGGAGAATGACAGCAGGTCATTGAAAATCGGGAGTTAAATAAATTATTGGTTGATGTGGCTGTGTTTTTATGCACAACTTCCAACTAACAAATGAGCTTCGTAAATAAATATTTAAGTATTGTATAGATGGTATCTGACATTTATAGTGTTATAAATATCAAGTAAACGTTGATTTTATATCTCTGAACTGGATAAAATATTGTCACATTGAAAAATTCTAAACATGAGGATGATAAGGAGAAATTTATTCTTATCAAAACAACTAAACCTTATTTATATATAAATATTTTATTATTATTATTATCCCCCTAGTACACGTGTTACAGGCCATGATAATCATGGTGGGTAGAGGTTGGCGACTTCTTTTACTGTAAGTGCACCACTTGTCTACACATATGAAAAGCAGTTCAACTTTGCACTTACAAATATGAAAGTGCCCCGTTTGGATACTTGCACTCGCTGGTGGAGTTTGACTTTTGCAAGAATCGGGGGCCATTGGAGCATTTTTTTTTTAATCAGAAAAAAGTGCCCAATGCGGGATTCGATCCTGGGGCGTAGCAGTCGAAAACCAACGGTTTAGTTCACCCTTCCACCGACCCCTATATATAAATCTTATTTATTTGGTTAACGCAGGAGCGTACAGAAGTCGTGAACTACCATATTTTCATAAAATATAAGATAAAAAAGGAGAATATTTTGCTGAGTAGGAAAATATCAAATTTAATCATCCATTAAATAATAAATATTCGGTTATAATAGCTTCCTAATAAATGCAAAAATGCCAACCAGGTACGCGTTTCGGGCTATTGGTCCTCTTCAGTTTATTCTCGCATATTGGTTAAAATACATATGTTTCCGCTGTTTTGCCAAAAAAAAATGATATTACTCACCTTGTTTGTTTGAGGCACAGCCCGCACTTTATTATGAGAGCTAACAGCCCGAAATGCGTAAATAATTTACTTCTATTGATTTATTAGGAAAAATGTTTTTTTTGCCCATATTTTATTTCTAAGTAAAAAAATAAACTTTTATTTTATTAAGATTGCATTGATGGGTCTTCTTTTGATTCGAAAGTTAATAAATTGTCAACCTTTGATCTAATAAAAAAAATATTTTTTTAAAAATTAGTCATACTTTTTCATTTTTAAACTGATATTCAAAATTATATATTCATTGCTCTCAGTCTAAACATATTGTTTAAATAATCATATATATAATGTGTATGTATTGTATTATATTTATTCCAATTTATATAAGTAATTTGAGATATATGTTTGAGTTCATTAGAAAGTTTAGAAAGAAAATATTCTGCGTGGGTTGTTAGGATTGGTGATTATTTGGGAAATAAACAAGCGGATGGATAAAATAACAAGGATTTTGTTGTTGTCTCCAAGCATTAAGCCTTCCCAAGAACTCAATCCTCTCCAGGTAAGAAACCTGATTCGTCAGTCGACCTTCCAGTCTGCGCCATCGATTTTGTGCCATTGGAGGGAGCAATTCTTATTAGGAAATCCTGGAGACTCAATTTCACTTGTCAGCCGCCACTCTTCGAACCAGATTGGTCGACGCCTTCCAATCCTCCTTGATCATTGGACGACGAAATATTCGCTTAGCAACGCAAATTATTATTAGTAATCATCTTCAAATTGCGTTAGAAATTGTGTTACAATTAATATCTGTTTAACATCGGTATTTTATGTTTAAAATGTAGCTGTTGTAATGCCAATTTAACTTGTATCTAAATGGTACTATGAATTAATAATGGATATATCAGAGTGCCATCT
>CP092886.1:67892403-67917120 GCA_030710605.1 Cordylochernes scorpioides
GATTTAAATGCAATCCGAGATATGTAAAATAGGTAAATGCAAATTAAAACGTAGCAAAAAATAATGACACTTTAGATGCGGTTTGCTTGAATCCTCTTAGGGATTTAAATTTCGAAGATAATACATTTCTAATTTTTTAATTCAACTCTCTCTCTCAGTATCGTTTATATTTATTTTTTTTTTCATTTGAAAAATATTTTAATATCTCTGATAATTTATTTTACTCTGGAATGCCGTCACTACAGGATAAAGCACTCTTGGTGAAATTTTTAAATTGCAATTCAGAATCTGCCACTGAAGCTTTACGAGCGTTTCGTACCTCTGAAGGTATTCGAAGCGGTAAAGGACCCATGAGTTGCTACTCTCTAAGGCGAATGAAAAAAAAATTGAGAAGGCTGGATCTCTGGAAGAAAAACCTTGGAGTGGAAGATCATCGACATGCAAATCAGTTGATGTTGAAGCTATTGAAACATTATCCACGTATTGAGAAGTAAGTGCTCGACAAGTTTCTCGACAAACGGGGATTTCGTATGGAACAGTTTGGAGGACACTAAGAATTTTTATTAAAAATACCCCAACAAAATTCGAAGATTTCACGAGTTAAAAGTCGGCGATTTTGAGAAGCATCAAGAATTCGCTGCATGGGCTTTCCGGCAAAATGATATTGATGAAAACTAGTTGTCGAATGTTTTGTAGACAGATGAAGCTCACCTTTCTCCAAACTGAGAAGTTAACACACAAAACAGCTGCATTTGGGCAACATCAAACCCTAGGATATTTACAGAAATGGCACTTCATCAGCCCAGAGTTACAGTTTGGTGTGGGTTCACTTATTCTTTTATTATTGAGCCATTTTTCGTTGAAGAAATCAATGGAAGAACTTTTAAAACCGTTTCTGTAACTGGTGAACGTTATGCTCAACTTTTGAGAGAAAAAGGTATTTCCATATTGCAGGGCAGACAAGCACTGAGCGAAATAACATTCATGCAAGATGGAGGACCTCCTCATATCTCCCGCGGTACCAAACAATTGCTGAAGGATACGTTCGGTGAAGATCGTGTGATAAGTCGCCACTTTATATACCAGTGGCCTCCAAAATCACCAGACTTGACGCCTTGCGATTTTTGGCTATGGGGTACATTAAGTCGCGTGTTTATCGATGCCGGCCTACCACATTGGCCATGTTGGAGGCTTCTATCAGATGGTACGTTCCATCAATTTTAACAGATATGTTATTTAATGCTGTCCAATCTGTGTTCTATCGTCTGCAGGCGGTGTTTTAACAATGAAGAACGCCACATTGAGCAGGATTGTGACATAATACAAGAGAAAAGGCAGTTACCACATTTGTTATATAAACTGCCATTTATTATATTATCTACCAATATTTTGCAGCTCTTTGTGTTGGGTTATGGGAATAATAAATGCTGTCCTCACATCTTGACTCTTTTTTTTTTTTTGTTAACAGTAATATTTTTTTGTTCGTCATTTTCTCACATCTTATACTATGTCGTGCAGACCAAAGTGTTATAACTTCTCGAATAACAATGGTACACACAATTTTACCCCTTTTTCGCTTTACGCTCATTAGAAGAAATAGCATAAGGAATATTCTATGTACACCCCAACCTTAGAAATTTTGCACAAAAAATAATACAAAATTATTTTTCTACCTGTTATTCAACGCAAAAGGTCCATCTAAAAATTATTTTTATTTGAGGGGACGCATTTTTAAAATTTTGTACAGTATAATGATAACACATTTGACAAGCCCATAGGATATTTGGAATAAAGTGCGACAAATAGATTTTGTGACCCCCCTCTTTATTTCATTTGTTGAATCATGACAAATTTCCAGTTAAATAGTCAAGTGTCGCCAATTTTTCAAGAAACTAAACATTTTTTATAGCAGTAAATCCTATTAGTAATGCCATCATAATTTTTGGTACTATATTAATATTCAAAAAATCGTGTATTGATTTCAGCAGTGTTTTTCAAACATTAAAATTATTTCACAAAATCACATCAAAAATATATGTCATAATATATACTCTTCCAGGATTAATAAAACAATCCAACAGCCGACGAGAGAGAGATGGGCAGCTAAAGCTAAGAAAACTAACTTACAACCATTTTTTGGTCACATACCTGAGGGGGGCGTCACCACCTGGCGCTTATCTTTTGTTATTTAAATGTGACAATATAGTGGTAATGATGTGGTGAGTTGAGAAATAATCACACGATGAGTTGTTAGAGCTAAAAATCCAGGCAGCCAGCCGAGAGAGAAAGTGCTGGCAAGTGAGACGTTATCTACTGCACGACTGTTTTTCCCTGTGTACACAAGCGGGGCTAACAAAAGATAAGCGCCAGGTGGTGACGCCCCCCTCAGGTATGTGACCAAAAAATGGTCGTAAGTTAGTTTTCTTAGCTTTAGCTGCCCATCTCTCTCTCGTCGGCTGTTGGATTGTTTTATTAATCCTGGAAGAGTATATATTATGACATATATATATTTTTGCTACATGTTTAATGTGCATTTACCTATTTTACATATCTCGGATTGCATTTAAAAATCGTCATACAATTCTTCTATTTTTGCGAAATGGTGTTTTATTAATTTATCAATTGATATTATTAGGGTTTTCTTCTGGTATTCAAAAAGGGAAAATAGGTGTCGATTAGTTATATTTTTTAATATATTAAACAATTTAGCCGCTGAATCACTGATTCTGGTAGAGCGCCATCTAGCAAATACAATTGTAACTGATATCAATTTCGAATTTTTCATTATTTGCCATAAAAATTCCATTGCATCCTAAACACAATGGCGTTTACCGCATTGCTCTAGCGCAAATATTTGCGGATTTATTAATTTTAAAGTTGTAAGGGACTTTTGGATCACTCTGTATAAATATGGACAGATGGACAAATGGACAAAATTTAATGAATTTGTATCTTTTAGCATGTATATCGGGATTTAGACAAAATATCTGAAGGATATTTGATACACAGTGACCTTTATTGAAGGTGCAATAAATAACCAAGTGTGAAAAAATTGCCTGTCTCCTTAAAAAAGACTATCGGCGACATCAAAGACTTTCAACTTCATTAAGTTTTTTCCATGAGTGTATACGTATATAGCATGGCCGGTGTTCCGTGAAATATTGACATATTTGGATGTTAGAGAAACTTTCAAAATTGTAACTTTTAAAATTAAAGCTATATTATTTTATATATATATATATATAATTTGTGTACATTATAATTATAGGCATTTAAAATTAGTATTTTTATATATTTTAAGTAAAATTTTTCAACTTTTAAACGTTTTAAACGCAGAAAACTCCATAGATTTTATGATTTTCAGTTATCTAAGTAATTCTATATGAATTGAAAAGTATTCACACAACACACAAACAAAACCGCACATAACACAATAAAAAAAACATAACACACAAAACACAGCACACTAACAAAACAACACACAAACCAAAAAACACACAAAAAACATTAAAAAACACATAGCACACAAACAAAACAACATACACAACACACAAACAAAACAATACACAAAATACAAACAAATCAACACACAAACAAAACAACACACACAATGCACAAAAAGCAACACACACAACAAACAAAAACAACACATACAACACACAAACAAAACAATACACAAAATACAAATAAATCAACACACAAACAAAACAACACACACAACATACAAAAACAATACACACAAAAACAATACACAAATACAAACAAATCAACACACAAACAAAACAATACACAAAATACAAACAAATAAACACACAAACAAAACAACACCCACAACACACAAACAAAACAACACCCACAACACACAAAAAACAACACACACAACACACAAACAGAACAATACACAAATACAAACAAATCAACACACAAACAAAACAATACACAAATACAAACAAATCAACACACAAAAACAACACACACAACACAAAAAAAAAACAACACACACAACACACAAACAAAACAATACACACAACATACAAACAAAACAATACACAAAATACAAACAAATCAACACACAAACAAAACAATACACAAATACAAACAAATCAACACACAAAAACAACACACACAACACAAAAAAAACAACACACACAACACACAAACAAAACAATACACACAACATACAAACAAAACAATACACAAAATACAAACAAATCAACACACAAACAAAACAATACACAAATACAAACAAATCAACACACAAAAACAACACACACAACACAAAAAAAAACAACACACACAACACACAAACAAAACAATACACACAACATACAAACAAAACAATACATAAAATACAAACAAATCAACACACAAACAAAACAACACACACAACACAACATATAAACAAAAATACATAACATACAAACAGAACAACATACATAATACTACACACAAACAAAACAACATACATAATACAACACACAAACAAAACAACATACATAATACTACACACAAACAAAACAAAACAACAAACTTAATTCCTGCTATTTTAATGGATAGTCACGAACCATAAAAATGGTCACGTATTCCCTAAAAATGTCCGTCTCTGCAAGCGAGTAAACTGTGTATATACGTAAGCCACAACACCAGCTTTGACAAATCCAGTGAGCACAACTGAAAAGCATCGGTTTTGATTATGGCCCTCGTCAGACTAAGACCGGGGCTTTGAATTAATGAGATTCACAGGGATCATTAAAAAGGTGTTCACCTGGTAATGTGGCCAATTTAAACATAAAATATTGATAGCAACTTTTGCCGGAAATAAATGGGTCCATAAAATGGTTACGATGACTGTGAAATTACACTGATATTATACTGGATGAAAGTATAACTTTATTGAAGATGTGTAAAGTGGTGTACCAGTTATAATTAACATGTCAATATATACAGTGTCATATTTTTGTGTTGTAAATAAAAATGTATTGCTTTACCCCACTCTCTCCATATGTAAGTCAATTTCCTGCATATTTCTTTTGATTTTAATTTACTCCCATTTTGAAGTCTCAATAACTATATATATATATTCTCAACTACCTTTATTTATATACAATATAATTAAATGTAATTTCAAGCACCACTTGTAAACAAATTATTTTTCCACGAATATTCATCTAGGGATGAACTATCAGAAAAATAACTGAAGCATAAAACAATTTAGAAAATAATTGGTTGATAAGGAGTAATACAATATATATTTTAAATATATATTTAAAGGAATAAATTATTATTTCAATAAAAAAAAAATATAATTCTTGTCCCCATATTTATATAAAATTTACTCTGTGGAAGTCATATTTTCTCAAATAAATCTTTTGATATAAATTCCTCATTTTATTTACACTTATTACATTAAAATCCATATTCAAACTTTAATAAAAGAACCTACAACAGTATAAAATTGTACCAAAAGATTGCGATATCTTCTTATATATAAAAGGCAATGTATGTTGTCTGTTTCGCGCTAAACTCAAAAACTACTGACCCAATTGGTACAAAATTTTGCGTGTCGTTTTTTATAAACCCGAGGAAAATTTTCGGCTACATTTTGATTAGTATTTTTGACTATTTATTTATTTTTTATTTGAAGAACTTTATTTTACGCGGAGTAAATACGAGGCGACATAACAAAATCAGGCCATTTAAGCGACCAATGAGCATTCTGCATTTTTTAAAAGTTGCTTGCGTACTTTTTTGAAATATCTTTTTATACGAGTGTTACTTTTTTTTACAAAGGTATTGAGAGAGAAATTTATATTACTAACTAAGTTACGGTAAGTGCACACAATGCATTTAAAAAAAAACTTTAAAAAATTAGCGTTACTTGTATGTAAATAATGGCTTTCGTATTTTTTATTAATTTTTGTTCTGGCCTTTGATTTTTTTTTCTCTTTTTAAAAAAGATCGTTTAAAATGCAGTAGCAGTCTTTAACAAACACATATGTTTGCCTAATTTCCATGTGCTATTTTATTTTTTACAGAAAAATATTCACATACCAGAATTTTTGATTATTTTTTTTTATAAACCTATTTTTTTCTTATTCTAACTGAGAAGATGGGCATCGCTGTCACTCACTCAACTCAGGCAATTTCAAGGGTTAATGCGCTGGAGCGGGTACCTCGGGTGTTGGGTGAAAAAGCTGCAATTTAAACAATATTGATTTTGAAACAACTAAATGGATTGAAAAAGAAATTAAATCAAATACCTAAACACTGATATAATACAATTTTTGCCATCACACATACTTTTTCCCTAGGGTTTATGTGTTACTTCTGTATTGCTATTCTATGGCACTTTTATTATTTATTATTGATGTACTTTCAGTATGAAGGAAATTGCACTCGGAGAAATTCTCGGGCGAAGCCGGGTCATTCATCTAGTAGTTTATGAAGATGATAACCTTATCATATTATTAATTACTAGGTGTAATATATAGCTTTTTTAATTATAAAAGTAGCAGTGAGATTAGCAAAATTGAATAGTGTTCTTACGGAAGAAAGGAAAAGGAAATTTGTATTAAGATTGTATAAATATTTTTAAAATGTTTTAAAAATGAAAAATTATAACAGTAAAATCTTTTAAAAGTATTGGCGCAGTTACGAGTCATAACTTAGCAATGGGTGGAAAAGCTGCCATCTATTCAAACTATATTGATTTTGAAACAACTAAATGGATTGAAAAGAAATTAAATTAAATACCTAAACACTGATATAATACAATTTTTGCCATCACACATACTTTTTCCCTCGGGTTTATGTGTTACTTCTGTATTGCTATTCTAAAAGCAAAAGACATACCATCAATTTCTTTTTCAGAACATAAAATATAGAAATATATATTTCTTTTGTGCATAAAAATAATTATATACATTAAAAGAGAGAAAAAAACTCCAGCGGAGCATCGACAGAAACGTGTCATATGCTCTGGGTAGAAAAAAGGAATAAGTTAAAAGAAAAGTTTATTTAGAAATGATCGAAATCAGTACTATGATAATAATTATCATATAACTGAATACAAGCAAAGGTAAAGAAAGATATTTATTTATCTTCTCTCATGAACAGAGATACTTATTTTTAATTATTATTATTATTTTTATTTTGTGGTTTTTAAAGCTTATACTTATAAAAATTAGATAATAACAAATTAGATTGTCATTAGTATAAGCTTCAAAAACCACAAACTTAAAAACTTTAAAATTAAAAAAAGAACATCTCTCTTCATGAGAGAATATAAAATATTTCTACTTTTTCTTGCATTTAATTATTGGAAATTTATTATCATGCGATCCTTTCTCCTTTCTATAAACCTTTCTCTTTGTTTATTCCATTTTTCTACCTAGCATATGACGTGTAACTGGCGAAGCTCCACTGGATTTTTTAAAAATTTTAATTCATTTATTATTTATTGAATTTATATATCAAAACGAAACTCCAATATTTTAACCTCGCTCAACAAATATCTATATCTTAAATTAAAATTGATTGGATTTTTAATCGCAGAATTAGCTTGCCATTCTGACCTAATGTGTGTGTGTATATAATCTATATTTATTATTTTAAATCTGGGGCTTACAATTTAATACATTTTTCACACAAACACTTAATTTATTTTTGATTATTTGAAAACACACACACATTTTATATATGTGTGTGATAAAAATAATAAAAAATAAAATAATAAAAGAGCTCATGTGCTTGTGTGATCAGGATATGCCTTTTATGATTTTAATATATATATATATATTAAAAACAAAGTAGGCATATCCTGACCAGGAGTACATGTGTTTTTCCGAAGGCAGAGCGCCATCTCGTGGAACAGAAATCAACTAAACATTGATTTAGCCTGTTCCTTGATTTTTGGCCAACCCAATTTTTGATAAATCAAGAAAAGCCATACCCGAACGCGTTTCGCGCTGTTGGCCTTCGTCAGCGTGGAGTAGGCTGTACCACTGCGACCAAAAAGAATTTTGGTCCCAGTGGCTTCCTGAGAAACCAAGAAATAGGTATTTAAGGCCAAACTTGCGTGAATACGCTTAACACATGAAAAAACAATAGAATAAAAAGGGTCAGGTGTTGATATTAAAAATAAAAAAGGCATATCCTGACCAGGAGCACATATGCTTTTCAGAAGGCAGAGCGCCATTTGGTGGAACAGTAATCAACTAAACATTGATTTAGCCTGTTTCCTGATATTTGGTCAACCCAATATATATATATATATATATTATTTTAAAATGCCTATTTTGGATAATAAAGTTTTATTTTTGATATTTCGTGTGGCAACTCGCCAAACTTCTTCGGGGAACGAGATTGTTTTGAGAAGCTCGCGTGTCAATTCACGAGTATGTACAACTGCTATAAAATTTAAAATATCTAAAATATACAATATACATGTTTATAAATATAAATATCGGAAATAAAACTTTATGATCCAAAATATACATTTTTTAATAATATAATATATGGATTGCTCTATTTTCAAACATATATATATACGAGTATATTAATAGTAATTTTTTTATTTTGGAAAAAAGAGGAAAAGTAAAATATTAAGAACTACAGATTTTGAATTAATTTTGAGTCAGAACAGCAAGCTAATTCTGTATCAAATAGTATCGTTATGAGAATTTCAAGATTTATAAAATTTGTTATTTAGTTTAAACATGTGAGGTTTGTTTTTTTAATTTTTGTAATAAATAATTAGTTAAAATATAGTAGTATAAAAAAAAGTAACTCCAGCAAAGCATCGGTGGTTAAACGTCATAGGATGGGTAAAAAAGGAATAAGCGAATAAAAGGTTTTATAGAAAAGAGCAAAGACAGAACCATGATAATAATTTTGCAAATATAAAATTCAGCTAATTAGAGAAAGAGAAGTATTTTTTTGCCCTATTTTCTCTCTTGATGAAAGAAGATAGATTTAATTTTTTTTTTGTGAATTTTTTTATAAGCTTATTTTAAAGACAATCTAGTGTAAAACTGGAGGACACGATATAAGATAGTATATTAATTTAATGTACCAATTAGGAAGAATGAAAACCTTAAAGGTTAGACCAAATGAAAGCCATAATGGTTAGACCAGATGGAAAGAGGATGGTACTCAGGCGGGCCTCTTCAAATGAAGACCTGAGCAGCAGTTTCAGCCCTATCTTCATTATTGCTAAACCATACCTCTTCGACCAAATAGAAAGTAAATTTAGGTTGGAATGGAAATGGGGCAATAGGTAAGCTGCAGATACAACACAAATCAACTAATGAAACTGAGCAAGTATCATTTTCTGTATTTTCAAACCTAATTTTAAAAAGTGTTTTTTTTTTTTTTTCATTTTAGAAGTTAAAACTGGAAGAAAATAAGATATTAGAACTATATGAAAAGGATAATTTTTTTTTATAATACTATCAAATTAAAAATTATGTGTGTCAATATGGGAGCGGGGAAGCTAAAGTTTTTAGATTATAGGACTAAATCCTTTGTCTAATAATTTCAATTACTCTGTCTTTGAAAGGGCAGATACTATCAACCTAATCGTATCCAAACTTATGTAGTTCAAAACTATAATCCAAGATGTACTTTTTCTCTACAATATTTTTTTAAGCTATAAAAACAATAAATTCTTAGAACTAATAGTTCTAATACGTCTTGATCCCTATAATAGCAATTCGCCTTATGTTTTAATGGCAAAAGTCGTAAAATCCAAACCCTTTGCATTCGCTTTTTATAAATACAGTGGTACCTCGACATACGAGCGCCCCAACATACGAGTTTTTCGAGATACGAGCCGACGAGCAAGTGATTTTTTGCTTTTAGTTACGAGCGAAATTCGAGATACGAGTTCGGTTCGGTAGTGTTGAAGATATTAATCTGTGATTTTAAATGTTTCTTTTTGACCAGTACTTTTGTTTTGTTTTTGCTTTTCCTAAAATGTTTCTTTCTTCTTCTTCATTATTATTTGTTCTATATGCAAAGCTTTGTTTTTTGAGACTTGAATAAACAAATTCAAGTTTATTATATTTAATTTCCGGAACATTCTGAGAGGGAGGAAGAAACAAACCTCCTTGGACATGTTTTTTTCTAAACGGCCTACAGGTGAAAGCGAGAAAAATGTAGCGAAAAAGGCAAAGACCAGTGAGGATATCTAATTTATTTCTTTACATTCTCTTTTTTTTTGTGCAATAAATATTTGATATTTATAAATACGTTTTATTATTTAAAACCACGTAACAAAAATAACTGGGGTGACATTTTGGAGGTTGGAACGGATTAATGGTAGTTCAATTGTTTTGTATGGAGAAATTTGCTTCGAGATACGAGTAATTCAAGATACGAGCAAGGTTGCGGAACGAATTAAACTCGTATGTCGAGGTACCACTGTACTGGAAATCAGCTCAATCAAAATATTTAGCACAGACACCGGATCCAATTCGATAATTGGTCGAGGTCAATACCCAATATTTGTATATAACTACGATGCTAATTTGTTATTTATTTATTTTGTCCTACAGGGAGAATCCTGTATGGCACGTGTGCCCAATAAAGGCTTTTGTTGTTGTTGTATACGTCTTGATCTCCTCAAATCAGATGTATGCGTCAATAATGAATCAAAGAAGTTAGTGTCGACAGACCAGGGATTGAATCGTTTGTCTAATTGAGGTAACTTCAGTAGATTCAAAACAAAAAGAACCGAAGGATTTTTTTATATAGCATCAAGTCTACCTATTCTGTAATTACTATTCATAATCTAGCATGTTTTTATTCACTCTATGTATTTGAAAAGAAGTGAGGAATGAAGAATTTTTTATTTATTGGAAATACAGGAGGGTGATAATATAATTTGCTAGAAATATTAGATAATATGAGTCATTTCAAATAGATCAGCAGTGTGTGATAACAATGCTAAAGAGAAGTATTATTCAATAGGGCTTAGGGCTGGATCCTCTGTTTGATAATAGTAACTATTATTCAGTTCCCCAAACATAATCAGATTGAGACATACTTTTCCTTTAGTGTTAAACTATAAATCAAATTGTGTTTTTTATTCCTTTTGGATATAAGGACTATAAGATACTGATAAGAATTTAGTAAAAAAAATACAGTTAATATATTATTACAAATACAGGACAATATGATCATATTCCAAGCCATTAACAATTTGCGTAGACAAGGGAACAGGAAAATCTAACATTAAGGAACATAGAAAAATAAACTTTGTCTGATGTTGGTAGGTTCAAATTATAATCCAAATTGAGTTTATACACTCTAAATAATAGGACTGCAGGAAAATAATAAGATATTAGGAATACGAGAGAATAAGGACTAATTAGAACAACAAGAATATACCATTAAATTTAAATAAGTTAACAATGTGCGTCATACCCTAAATGGAAAGTCAGCTTCATCAGACAAAGAAATAAATCCCTTGTCTGATCAAAAGGTTTCCTCACTTTGCTCATAAAATCCTGAAAACTCAATATATTTTCTCCCGGTTTGTGGCAAACGCAAGCATCGCCCTTGGCTTGGAGACCTGTCAATTTTCAAAAATCACGCGCCACAACAGCGCGAGCAGCTGTGTTCGAAGTGAAGCCATTTTGCCCGTGCTTCGATTTCGTTAGTCACCGAAATTGAGGATTAACGAATTTGAATCAAGTTCTGTGTGAAAAACGGATTCAAGGGTGCCGAAAACTTTTGAATGTTGCAAACAGCCTACGGGGATGCCGTCATGAGCCGAAGACGAGTTTTCGAGTGGTACAAGCGCTTCAAGGAAGGTCGGGAAGAGACCGCCGACAACGAGTGTTCCGGGAGACCGTCCACATCAACCACGCCTGAAAAAGTGGACAAGGTGTTGGAACTGGTGCTTGAAGACCGACGAATAACTGTCAGGGAGGTCGACGAAGAAGCAGGGATATCATTCGGGTCGACTCAATCAATAATGAAGGACATTTTGGGAGTGAGAAGACTCAACGCGGTTCTCCTTCCCAAAGATTTGACTTTTGATCAAAAGAACGCCCGGAAAGAAACGGCCAGTCTCAATCTCGAAGTGACAACCGACGACCCCGAATTGTTGAAGAGGGTCATTACTGGAGACGAAACATGGGTTTACGGATTTGATTCGGAAACTACCCAACAGTCATCGGAGTGGCGCTTCAAAAATGAGCCGAGACCAAAGAAAGCGAGAAAGGCTCCCAGCAAAGTCAAGGTCATGTTGTCGGTGTTCTTCGACTACCAGGGCATCGTTCATCATGAATTTCAACAACAAGCCTCTACAATAACTGCTGACTCCTACCTAGGAGTTTTAGGCGATTGAGGGAAGCGATCAGGCAGAAACGGCCGGAGCCGAGGAGGAGCAAGTCGTGGATCCTCCACCACGATAACGCGCCGGCGCACACAGCCCTTAAAATCTCGAAGTTCCTGCAGGACCACTCAACCTCTCTGTTCCCCCAACCCCCCTACAGTCCCGATTTGGCCCCCTGCGACTTCTTCCTTTTTGGAAAGCAAAAAAAAAAAAGTTAAAGGGTCGGAAATTTCAGAGCATAGAAGAGATCAAAGTGGAATCGAAGAAGGCCATGAAGGCGATCCCGAAAACAGACTACCAGAGATGTTTTGCCGACTGGAAAAAAGGTGGCTGAAGTGCATCGCGGCCAACGGGGACTACTTTGAAGGGGACAATTTGAATTTGGTAGAATAATTAAGTTTTTTTTTAACTTATGAGCAAAGTGTCGAAACATTTTGATCAGAGTAGTATATATATATTAGTATATATGGGTTGGCCAAATATCAGGGAACAGGCTAAATCAATGTTCAGTTGATTTCTGTTCCACCAGATGGCGTTCTGCCTTCTGTAAAACACATGTGCTTCTGGTCAAGATATGCCATTTTTAATATATATATATTATTGGAGAATGGAAATTAAATTTCATTTTATATGAACAATATAACAGGCCATTAAAATTGCTACACCAGGAAGAAATGTAAATAACAAAATGATATTTTAAAAAAGAACCAAAGACACATTATTCCAACATCACCAATAGAATACAGAGACTTATCATAGAATTCATCATATCCAGAAAGCACAATAGCATAACAGAAGAATAGACATTCCGGAATTTTATAATATGCTATTCCCTGAACCCATCTCATACCCTTCAAATGAAGATATCGCCTCTGAATAGCAAACTCGATAAGCACGCGCAATGGAGGCCCGCGTCGATTGTGCATTCAAACAACTGTAAACACCCAAAGCATTTTATATCTTAAGAGAGAGAGAAATCAGTACCAAAAAGAAACACCTCAGGCAGCAATAACAGCCTTATATGCTTGTATATTAAGTCAAGCAGAAATTGAATGGTATGTTCAGGTACAGACCCCTAGACAGCTCTAACACCATGTCATAGTTCATCGACAGTAGTGACTGCCGTGTGGTGACAAGACAAACACTCGAAAACCATTGACCAGAAGTTTTCTATTAGTAACAGATCAGGATAACGGGCTTGCCATGGTTTCAGCCGAACAATTTCCGGATATAGGAAAGTCCGTGCAGTAGCGACTACAGCGGTCGTGTATTATCCTGATAAAAATAGCGTTTCATAGGCCTCGAATAAATGGCACTGCCACGGGCCTCAATACATCAGAGATGTAAGGTGGACTGTTCAATATTCTGGAAATGCGAACAAGAGGTGACCGTGACGTATATCAAATGGAATACCATCACTCTAGTACGGAGATGTCGAATGCACACTAGGAATGTTTCTTCTGAACTCTAACACATTGTAGTTGTAGCTACCGGCACATATTAGGCATAAATGCGTTGAAAATATAAGTATTTGCATACTTGTGTTACAGTATGTTCTTCCTATTGTGTAAATATCATAACTGTCGACTTCTTAGTGTAGCAATTTTATCACTTTAGGGAATAAAAATATTTTATTAAGTTTATAAAATTGAGTCTTATGTTTTGTGTCTTTTCATCGGGTCTAATCAATAAATAAATAAATGCACAAACATGATCATTAAAATAAAATTAATGTATTTTGTTTTCCATTTAAACCAAATTAATAACTGATGAGAGAAGCGTGGACGCAGGCACCGCTTGGCGGCGCTGCATGAAGATAACTGACCAATGGGAACGGCCCTCCCCTTCTGCCGTGCGTCATCTTGTATATAGTCTAAAGCCTGCCTTTGTTTTTACTGCTGTGTCATCATATAGATCCTCATATATACTTATATTAAATAATAATCCTATATTCATAAATCATTTCTTTTGGCTGTTCTTTTTGCATCACCGACCCACAACATGGTAGCAGAGCGTGGTTAGCTGCATTAAAAAGAACGAAAAGTAAGTGAAACCAAGATGGCGTCGTCTTCCCAAGCGCTTGCCCTGAACGTCGAGAAGCTCACCGGCAGCAATTATCGATCATGGAAATTTAACATGAAGATGCTCCTGATCGAAAGAGGATTATGGGAATGTGTAATTAACGAAGAAGCGATCGACGCTGATGAGGATCAAAGAAAATATGAAAAGACAAAAATTAAACAAGAAAAGGCACTGGCAACGATTGCTCTATCGATTTCTACAGAGCAAAAAATACACGTTATCGACTGTAAGACTCCAAGTGAAGCCTGGACGACCCTGGAACAAATATTTGAACCGAAATCAAGGGCGCGAATTCTTCAACTCAAGAAACAATTCGTGAACATCAAGTTCATCGAAGAAGAAAATATGATAAATTACCTATCAAGATTCAAGACCTGCAGTGATCATCTCAGAGAAGCGGGATGTGAAGTAAAGGATGAAGATCTGGCATACTCTATGCTAGTTGGACTACCAGACTCCTATGATGGGATTATAATGAACTTTAGCAACATGACGGATGATGAGTTCACGTCATCCAAGGTGAGGCAGGTCCTGCTAACGGAACACGAGAGGAGAACAACCAGAAAGGAGGATTCATCCAAGGAGGTGCTACAGGTGAACAAGCTTCAAAATAACAACAGTACCGACAGTCGAAGAAAATGCTACCGATGCGGGAAGATCGGCCACATCGCCACCAACTGCCGAGGAATGAAGCAAACAACTAGAAACCGCGATAATCAGCATTATCAGAGGAAGGTAAACAAATCAGATAACTTCCTGGCTCCACTCAACCTAACGAGCGACGAGGATTCGTGGCTGCTGGATAGCGGAGCAACCAACCATGTATGCAGAAACAAAGACTGGTTCGTTGACCTTCGGGAGGTGTCTTCTGATTCTATTATGACTGCGAGTGGGACAACTGAGGTCAAAGGATATGGACACATATTTCTCCAGACGTCTATCCATAATGAAAGCATCGAAATCAAGCTGAACAATGTGTTATACGTCCCAAATGTGCGAAGGAATCTGCTGTCAGTCTCCAAAATAGAAGAAAACGGCAACCGTGTGACCTTCCGTAATATGGTAGCTCGCGTTTTCAACCCAGAAAACAGGATTATAGCGGAAGCGACAAATGTAAATGGCCTCTACATTGTGAAAGGTAAGACCTTAAACTCCAATAAAACAGCATTTAATATTGAAAGGGACCATTTTCAGAACAATTCCTTAAGAACGTGGCATCAAAGGTTATGCCATATTGACAGTAACGCCATTGAAAAGATGGCGCGGGAGGAGCTGGTAATAGGCTTAGAAATTTCCTCTAGAGACAAAGGCCTATGCGACGATTGTTGTATCGCCAAATCCACTAAAGCGTCACATAAAAACCTAGGCAATGTTAGATCTAAACAGACCTTGGAGCTTATCCACACAGATATTTGCGGTCCAATGCCGGTAAAATCAACCGGAGGCAATAGATACTTTCTATCTTTTGTTGATGATTTCTCAAGAAGGATTACTGTGTATCTTCTGAAAAACAAAGATGAGGTATTACAACATTTCGATATCTATAGAGCCACTGTAGAGAGACAAACTGGTAATAAAATTAAAGTGTTACGATCGGATAATGGACTTGAGTTTTGCAATAGAGATTTTCAAAACAAATTACAAAAACTAGGGATAAAGCATGAACGCACAAACGTGTATTCTCCGCAAATGAACGGTGTGGCAGAACGTGTAAATCGAACACTTTTAGATATGGCCCGCGCTTGTTTACATAGCGCTAATCTCCCCCAAAGATTTTGGGCAGAGGCGGTAAATACAGCTGCTTACATTAAAAACAAATGTTATAATAGTGCTCTAAAAGACAAAGTACCTGATGGACTTTGGTTAGAAAGAAATCCTAGTGTAAGACACCTAAAAGCATTTGGATGTTTGGCATATAGCCATATACCAAGAGAAAGAAGGCGAAAATTAGACCATCGGGCATGTAGATGTATTCTGGTAGGATACTCAACTCAAACACGTGGATACCGTCTCTGGTGCCCAGAATTACAAAAGGTGATTGAAACAAAACATGTTAGATTCGATGAGTCTAAAATTGGACTAGAGTGGACCAAAATAGTCGAAGAGACAGAACCGGAAAGGTACAACCACGTTTGGCTAGAACCTGAGACTAATCATGATAACGACCTAGAGAATGAATTACCGAGTAATTTGGATTCAGTGGGGGTAGAGGACACTCTACCACAACCCTCCACCTCCAAAAACATTGTTCGAAATCCATATGGGAGAAAAGGTAAACCAAGAGTAGAGTTAAAATTTTTAGATGTTACCGAGCCGCAAAGTTTTGAAGAGCCAGTCCAATCTCCCGAAGCCATGTATTGGAGAAAAACAATGGAAGATGAGCTTAGAGTGCTTCAGGAACGAGGCACTTGGGAGTTATCAACATTACCGCTGGGAAAGAAACCGATTAGCAGCAGATGGGTGTATAAAGTGAAGACAAATGAGAGCGGAAATGTAGAGCGTTTCAAAGCACGTTTAGTAGCTAGAGGTTTCTCACAGAAACAAGGAATCGATTTTCAGGAAACTTATGCACCTGTTATTAACTTAGCTGTAATCAGAGTTTTGATAACGTTAAGTTTGAACATGAAATGGTACAATAGACATCTCGACGTAGATAACGCTTATCTATATGGCGACTTAGAATGGCGACTTTATCTTGCGAATTGTACTAGGCCAGACTTAATGTTTTCCGTTACGAGATTAGCTCAATTCTCTAGCAACCCTGGACGTCGACATTGGCTAGCTGCCAAACACGTCTTAAGATATTTACACGGGAGCATAAATCTTTCTCTCGTTTATCGCCGGACTGATTCCAATGATGTTTGTGCATACAGTGATGCAGATTGGGCTAGCGACATCGATGACAGACGGTCCAATAGTGGGACCGCTATCACTATAGGACATTCCTTAGTCATATGGAAGACTTGGAAACAGAAGTGTGTCTCACTTTCCACAATGGAGGCAGAATATTTAGCGCTATCCCAGACCACTAAGGAAGCAGTTTGGATCGCTACCATCTTGAAAGAATTAAAGTTCTTATCGAATTTTGCTTTTCCCTTGATAATTCATTGCGATAATAGATCCGCTATAGACTTTTCAAAAAATAATGTGGAGAACAACAGATCCAAACACATTGACATAAGATACCATCACGTCAGAGAAAGAATAATTAGCGGAGAGATCAAGATTGTCTACATCCCTACAAAGGAGAACCTGGCCGACGTCTTCACCAAGACCCTGAGCAAAGTGGCTCACAAGAACGCCTGTGACTTCATGAATTGTTCTCCTGTCCAGCGCTTCAGTGGGGGAATGATGAGAGAAGCGTGGACGCAGGCACCGCTTGGCGGCGCTGCATGAAGATAACTGACCAATGGGAACGGCCCTCCCCTTCTGCCGTGCGTCATCTTGTATATAGTCTAAAGCCTGCCTTTGTTTTTACTGCTGTGTCATCATATAGATCCTCATATATACTTATATTAAATAATAATCCTATATTCATAAATCATTTCTTTTGGCTGTTCTTTTTGCATCACCGACCCACAACAATAACTTATTATATAACCTTTTTCACTATTTACTTTGAAGTGTGTGTGTGTAAAAAGCAAACTGATATATGGGGCTGAATTCTCAATGCCACTAAATATTTCCATATCAGAGCTGTAGCAGCATCAAAGATAAGTAGAACTCAGCTTTGGTAAAGACCCTCCTGATATTAAAATACAATGTTAGTTAAGCAAAGAAAACTATCCAAGTCCTGAAAATGACGTTTACAAACACACATTATGAAACAATATATCGCCACAACATTAATCATTCCTCATCTTTAAGACGGCTAAGTTAATAACTCCTATATTTTAGTAGCCATCTAGTATACATGAGATCAAAACCTATGTGAGACTGTGCGTTTTTCATGTTAAAAACCTCTAACCAGCATTCCACGAAAAAAATGATAATTCCGGATACATACTTACAACCATCCTAAATAATTAGTGCAGATATTGTTGTCACGCAAATACCCGAGAGAAATTATAGGCATAAGTATTTATAAGCATTTGTTGACCATATTAAAATATGAGCATTTATGCCATCAGAAATCTAAAACAAAAATTTTACTATGTTTAATCACAATCCATCAAACGTCACAGTCTGCCAAACACATCATCTCTGATAGCGGAAATAACCTTTTACTTAAAAAACAAAACAATAGGTATCTCGAATACCACAGACAAACATTTGCCACAATACTATCCACCGAGAGACAGATAAAGGAAACGAATAGATTGACAACAGAAGTTATTGAAGACCGAAAGAAAATAGTAGCAAACTTTTGTCTGCGTTGTGATACACTACAAATACATCTTCCAACTGTATTAACGCGCCATCTGTAGGAATAAAACGATAAAACTAGCGCTAATTATTTCAATTCTAGTATATAGTTAATTCATTTTATTCAATTATTTCCTTACAAGCTTATGTGTGAATTACTTGCGAAATAGCAATGTTCGGTATAATAGTTGTATATATTTCCACTGTGTTTAGTTCTTTAGTTCCGCAGAGTGAGGTTGAGAATATCGTTAGAAAATTAAATAGAAGACACGCACTATTCAATGTCTCTCCACCAAGACTATTCAAGAGCTGACTACCTGTTTCTTGTTGGTACTTTCTACCTTTGTTTGCTATTTTTGTTTTTCTTGGAACTCGGAACGATTCTATGCAAGGCGAAATGTCTTAATAAAGAGGTTTTGTTTCTCTAAAATTATAATTTTTATATTTACACTAAAATTTCCTATAACCCAGGAGATACAAGTAGACTATAGGATTTCAAATAGCCCAACAATAAGCAGAAAATCTCGAAGTAGGAAAGAAAAGAAGATTAGGGTTCAAAATAACCCGACATTAAGCACAGGGGATCTCGCAGTAAGAGTTACAATAAGACTAGGGTTATAAATAACCCAACAATTACCAGAAAATCGCAGTAAAACAGACAAGAAGACAAGGGTTCTGAATAACCTAACAATAAACAGAGAATCTCGCAGTAACAGATAGAAGAAGACTAAAGTTCTAAATAATCCAACAATAAACACAGGGAATCTCGCAGTAGGAGATACAAGAAGACTAGGGTTCTAAAAACCTAACAAAAAAGGGGATCTCGCAGTAGGAGATACAAGGAAGACTAGGGTTCTAAAAACCTAACAAAAAAGGGGATCTCGCAGTAGGAGATACAAGAAGACTAGGGTTCTAAAAACCTAACAAAAAAGGGGATCTCGCAGTAGGAGATACAAGAAGACTAGGGATTTTAACAACTCAAAAAAAAAAAAAACAAAAAAAAAACAGGTAATCTCCCAGTAGGAAGAACAAGAAGACTCGGGTTTTAAATAACCCGACAATAAACACAGGGGATAAACACTCAATTAAGAATACAATAATCGAAACATCCTCAAGAGAACTTTGTATATTTGCTTCTGGACACGTATAACTGTATACCTCAATTGAAAATGTAATAATCTGCTGGCCACCGTAAATGAAACACCCTGAAAGAAGCATGCAAATAGCATGAAATTTACAACATGCATTAGTGGAGGTGAGATATGCAAATGATTAGAATTTCAGCGCAGACGCACATCACGCGCGCCTCTGGCTCCACTTCAAAGCACTATTTAAGGCTTGGAGATTTCGACGATTTCAATTTCGGCAATTGTGTTTTTCTTGTAGTTAAAAAAAACGATCAATTATGCCTCGTAGAAAGCAGCGATCATCTTTTGATCAAGTATCCGAGTTCGACAGAGGAAGGATTGTGGCCAAGCGAGATTGTGGATTATCTTTCAGGGAAATCGGTAGTCGTATTGGACGAAACCAAACAACTGTGATGCGGATATGTGATCGTTGGATGTAGGAAGGTACGACAGACCGACGTGTTCGATCGCATCCACCTCAGTGCACCACTTCACGTGATGACAGGCAAATTGTGCGCATGGCAGTGACAGATCGCTCAGTCACATCACGAACCATAGCACAGCACATTCAGTCTGTAACGCATAAATCAGTGTCTGCGCGTACCATTAGACCTCGTTTACAGCAGAGTGGTCTGTCCAAAAGACGTCCATTGCTTCGTCTACTTTGACGCAGAACCACAGACGTCTCCGCCGCCAATGGTGCGATGAAAGAAGGATGTGGAAGGCAGAATGGAATGAAATTGTCTTTGCTGACAAGTCACGCTTATGTCTGTAACACCACGATGGTCGGATACGAGTCTGGAGACATTGTGGAGAGAGGATGCTGAGCAGCTGCGCTATGCACCGCCACACTGGTTCTGCACCGAGTATTATGGTATGGGGCGGTTTTGGATATCACTCTCGCAGTCCTCTAGTACGCATTGCCGGTACTTTAAATAGCCAAAGCTACATCTCTGAGGTGTTGGAGCCAGTTGTCCTTACTTTCAGGGCTTGTCCACAGCCATATTTCAACGGGATAATGCGCGACCACACGTGGCACGCATTGTCCAAAGGTTCTTCGTCAATCGCCATATTGAATTGCTTCCCTGGCCGGCTCGCTCTCCTGATCTTTCGCAGATAGAAAACATGTGGTCCATGGTTACTCAACGATTGACCCAGATTACATCCCCAGTTGCCACACCAGATCAACCTTGGCAACTTGTGGAAGCTGCTTGGTCTGCTGTACCCCAAGAACACATCCAAAGTCTCTTTGAATCAATACCGAGGCATGTGACAGCGATGATCTCCAACAATGGCGGATACTCTACATACTGATTCTGGCAGGAACCACACTTCGCAGAAGTCTATAAATTTAATCATTTGATACTATTCAACATGTTGTCTACAAAATAAATTTTCTTATGATATCTCTAGTCTATCTTGGTGTTGCAATTTGGGTGGCCAACAGTGTACATCGAGCAATGCTCTTCCGCAAAACCACAAATACGCCTGTTTGAAAACATTTAAATACTGTATAATCATTAACCAAGCGCCAACTATCTATGCACAAATTAGGAATAATTTTAAATCTTTAATATTAAAAAATTAGCGCTAAATATATTTGTAATTTTGATCGATAGATGGCGCTAAGTTACTGATGATACTTAATTAACCCTGTTCTACATATTTTAATTATCGTTTGGCGGTTACTAATATACACTAATAACATTAAATACGTGTAAACAATGGTTTCTCTACAATTTTTGAAACGTATATACAGTATATCCGTTTTGAAAAATTTAATCAGAGAACTAAAAATAACACACATATAAAAATAACACTCTATCTAAAATAAGACATGTTATAAACAGTTAAAACATTTGGCAAATAAGTTTTTTTTAACAATACAAACTTATATTGCGAAAGGATTTGGCTTCTTTATAACAGTATATCGCAAATTTCGTATATTAAATAGGTTTGTTAAATTAAAATTTAAAGTATTTTTTCAAATGCTGATGTCGCCACCTAGTTTTGTCGAGATTTAGTGTCCTCTGGGAATATTGAAATAGTTTTGCTCACTCTTGAAAGAGAATTCTAAGAAATGTGTATTGCACATCTTTAAAGAAAACATATATTAATAAATTCTTACATCGCATATTTCAATATATTGCATTTTTGGAATTTTTGACAGAACCTTCTTTCTTTCATCTCTTTTATCTCGAATAATATGACGGTGAATATTGTGTTTGCTTCTGGACCTATAGATATAAGAACAATAATCCGCTGTGAATGTGCTATTGAAATTTTCTGGATTAAACCGGAAAAAATGTCTGTATTTAATATATTTAAAATTTGATTATTAACTGCCGCAAAATAGTTGCACGGTGTAATATAAAATCGAACTTTTCTTTCATCGCAAAATTTTCACTTTATGGACAAAATTTAAGGAAGTCTTTGATATTGCCTGTTGTCATTTTTTAAAAAGAATACAGAGGCAATTTTGTTCACACTTAATTATCTCGTGTGTCTTCAATAAAGGTCACTGTTATATTATGATGCATTAAGGTCACAGTGTATCAAATATCTTTCAGAGTTATTGTTTGAATCCCGATATACATGCTAAAAGGTACAACCTCCCTTAAGTTTTATCCATGAGTTATAATAGTTTAAACCTTATTTATAACCTCTTCAATAACGAATTAAAAACGTTTATTTTTCTGTGACAAAAAAGCAATCATTCGAGTAGGATGGTTTTTATTAAATAGTTCAGCCTTCTTTTCATAGCTTTGGTAAGCCCATAGAAGAACAGCTTAGCTCGAAACATATAGCTTGTTTGTTGCAATAAAATAAACTTATTGTTAATCCTTTTATTATTTTTTAAATATTATAATAAAATTCCTAAATATTATCAGAACATGTTATAAATAAATATTTTATGCTCTCTTGTATTAATGGCTATAATGGTCCAAGTACGCTAAAAAAGATATTCAAGTTGATCTCAGAGGAGAATCACCGATGCTAATGGAAATTCGTTTGATAGAAAATATCGTGAATGATACAATACAAAATACAAAAAACAAATGCTTGCATTGGTGATTCTCCTTTGCGATCGACTTGAATATTTTTTTAAGCGTACTTGGACCATTATAGCCATTAATACAAGAGAGCGCAAAAATATTTATTTATAACATGTCCTGATAATAAAGCTATACAACCAGTTTAACCGCATAAGTTTCTTTTTATTTATGAAAAATCATTTTTAATTTCAAAGAGAAATAATTTAATATTTCTAACTTTTGGATGACGTATGAAAAGGTTGAATATATGAAGAGTGATGGTCTATATATGAATGGATGACGTATGGAGGGTGAAAAATATGAAGAGTAATGGCGAACGGAAAAATAAAAGTGTCCAGGAGCGGGAATCGAACCCACAACCTTCTGCTTACCGGGCAGGTGCCATGTCCACTAGGCTATCCTGGACGATATTTCTCCGTTCGTAACTAATATTTAAACTGACTAATAATACTTATAAATGACTGCGGCGTATAATTATAAAGCTATACAACCAGTTTAACTGCATAAGTTTCTTTCATAAATAATTGTTAATTCGTTGTTGAAGGTTTTACATA
Organism: Cordylochernes scorpioides; assembly: GCA_030710605.1. Lineage (NCBI taxonomy): Eukaryota > Metazoa > Arthropoda > Arachnida > Pseudoscorpiones > Chernetidae > Cordylochernes > Cordylochernes scorpioides. The sequence continues at coordinate 67,915,931 of CP092886.1, forward strand.
ACGTTTAATATAATATAACGAATATGTATTCAAAAATAATTATATTCGATTTTTAAATATTTGTTTTATATTGATCTGACGTCCACTCTTGATTTCATCATTCTGCTGAGAATAAGCAATGGCTGCCAAGACATGTAATGGCCAAAACAACAAAAAAATTGTTTTATTTAAAAAAAAGAATATTACGCCTCTAAAATAGTTTTATAATTTGATAACAGATGGCGCTCTAGTACATCGTAAAAAAATGTTTGTATTTATCTTAATTATAAATTTATTTCGAAACTATTATAGACGCATATGATTCTTTTAAAAATAAAACGATTTTTACTGCCCTTATTTGTTTTATTTTTAAAAGAATCATACTCTTCTATAATAGTTTCGAATTTTCATAACAGATGGAGCGCTAATGCATCATAAAATAATTTAGCTGAATATTAGTGGCAGGCTTCTTGCATGTTATTTTTGAATTTTAAAACATAGAGAAATAAAAAATTAATAAGAAATTAAGCTATTAAGCACTTTTCCAAATAAAATAAAATTGCTACTGTCCTTACAGCGATGGGGCCTGATTCATCTTTGGTGAACCCTCTCAGCGGTTTCGCCAGTTAAACTAACCATACCGTTTTTCATAGTTATAATATTGTACTGACCAATTATGCTTATATATCCGACACATTAGATTAGAATCCTGGGTATGGTACCTAAAGCAAAGTATGAGAATAAGCTATGGAGACAGTAGAGAATTGAATGTATATATCTGAATAGAGCAAGTCCCTTACTCCAATAATTCATACAAGGCCAGTTAGGTATAAATTAAGCAGAAGACAATAATGCGCCATCTACAGTGTCGTCGGATATAAATAGGCATAACCATCCAATACAACATTAGAGATCTAAAGGCGGTATGGACGATTCAACGGGCGAAAAGGCTCATAAAGATCACCATTGATGAGCCAGTCACTCCCAAAATTTCCCCCCAGTAAGGACAGTAGGATGCTTTATTCAAATAAAAAAATAAATTTTCACTTATAATAACTTCATATATTATATATAGATGACGCATTAATGCTTTAATATTATAAACAATGGTGTTATTGATAGATGAATGAATTTAAAAGAAAACATGCATAAAGAAAAATCTTTTAAACCTGAGAAAATTTAAGGTATAGAAGGGAGTTTTTCACATATTA
>CP092886.1:67928992-67989217 GCA_030710605.1 Cordylochernes scorpioides
TACAGTATATGCAAAATATCACAAATTCTTAATTTAAAAAAATATCTCTTTTTCTTATTATTGAATGAGTGCTAAGTTTACAAATATATATATATTATATAATCTAAAAATATTATATAATCTAAAAACCTCAAATATTTCTATATTTTAAAAAATATATACTTTATTTTATTCATTGATAATTTTATTTTTTGTTATCATCGTTTTTAGAAAGACTTTGAGTTTAGTTGTTTAGTTTCGTTGTATAATTTTGTTGTAAATATGCGTAGTTAACCAATCAATCCTTTTAAATCACTAATATAGGATTAAATTATAAATTCTATATAATGTGAAAACTAACAAATGTATAATCTTTCCTCAAGTAATTGAAAATAAAAGCTACTTGACGGTAAATATTTATCTTTTTTTATCACGACTGCACCTCAACCCTTTATCTTATCGATCCTTTGTCTTATCAAGCCTAATCTAACAACAACACAAATTTATTCATAACATATATATATATATATATTTTCAAAATTATTTATAACTCTTTGTGATTAAAACTATTTTAAAACTCATTTATATTATATATAATGAAAATATATATTATAATTTCAACTATATTAATTAAATCAAATACCTAAACACTAATATAATACAATTTTTGCCATCACACACACTTTTTTCCTGTAGTTTATGTGTTACTTCTGTATTGCTATTCTATGGCACTTCTAATATTTATTATTGATGTACTTTCAGTATGAAGGAAATTTCAATCGGGGAAATTCTCGGGCGAAGCCGGGTCATACGTCTAGTATATAATATAAATGAGTTTTAAAAATTGAAAAAAAAAAATGCATCGGCCGGGAATCGAACCGGGCCGCCCGCGTGGCAGGCGAGCATTCTACCACTGAACCACCGATGCGTATAAAAAATGGCCATATTTGGGTATTCATTCCATTCCGGATTACTCCGCGTAAAAAAAAAGTTCTTCAAATGAAAAAAAGAAATTGCCAAAAATACTAATCAAAATGTAGCCGAAAATTTTCCTCAGGTTTATAAAAAGCGACATGCAAAATTTAGTACCAATTGGTTCAGTAGTTTTTGAGTTTATCGCGAAACAGACAGACATTGACTTTTATATATATAGAGATATTGATTTATATTAAGAAAAATAATTATATTAATGCAATATATTTTGATATATAATAATATATCGTTAATTAATTGAAACATCAACTTTTCTTTCAGATATAAAAGCAGCTCACCAGAAAGTTTCATTTTTTCTCTCATTTTTCTAATGTACTCTTGTGATGCTTTTCTGAAACAAAAAATACCAGTTAATAAATAATGTGGGGATTGAGTAGTAAAATAGCATAGAGAGAAATAAGCAAAGTGGGCGGATATATGTTAGAAGTTTGAATGATGGATAAGGAATCAATATAATCTCATCTTCTCAATATGTGCATTGCAGACAATTCTAAATATATATTTTCTATTATAACGATTTCACTAAAATAAAAAAGTAATTACTGATTTTCAGGAATCAATTCATGGTTAAACTATAGTAAGACGAGATATATACATGTGGTAGCAGTTCAGCCTATCCGCGAAGTCAATCGATTGTACTACCATAGCGCCATCTTGTCTCTCTCATCACACTGCATTCTATTGAATGTCTATATGTCTTGATGAATGAAATGTCTGAATGTCTTGAAAATCTATATACTTATTGATAGTGTTACACAATTTTAAAACAATTTGAATAAAGAGAGCTATATGTTTCAATGTTTTATGAAGAGTTTAATTTGTAAACAAAAAAAGGTAATTGGTAAATAAAGATGGCGGAGGAGAATTAAAACGATACAGCTCCCATGATTAAAACATTAAAAATTTCCCATGTCATATATTTTAATGGAAAATGAATATGTTTTCTCAAGGAGAGAAGAAAATTGACTTATCAGAAATTCAGAGTTATTAGTACATTTTTTTTATTTTTTCATTTCGAAATCAAACTATTATTTGGGTTATTTTTTTTATTAATAACATCATTAAGTAGTTGTTTATTAAAGAAAATAAATGAAAATTGAAGTGCGGAGAAGAGAGAATGCGAACACCCACCTATTGCAGCACTATTGATCCTTGCCGCTTCGCGGAGTTAATCGATTGCTTTAGAGTAGTTACCTGTAGCACCTCCTACCACCTTTCCGCAGTGAACTCAAATCGCCATATATTTATATGAATATATATTAAATAAATCACCTTATTATTTTATCTTTGCTGTACTTTCCAGAGAAAACGAGAAAAATTAGTATAAAATGTAAAATATATGGAAAAAATATAGAGAACTAGAAATGAAGATGTCGGGAGTTTGAGATGAATTGATACAGCTTTCTTCATTCAAATATCTTCATCAGCGCAGTTAATATAGGAGGATATATGACTGAATTCTCATTAAATGAGTTTTTTTCAAATATTGGTTCTTTAGAGAATTAATTAGACTTTTATTTTAAACATTTGGCATCGGATCAAGCTTTAACAAACGAATTTTAACGAGAATATATTGAATGAAATTTATTATAGGTATATAGGCCTTTTAAATAAAGATCTAACTGTGGAATGTGCTCTTAATCTATATTTAAAAAATAATATGTATATTTGTCAAATTCCCTAACTCCATTATTGTTAGGCTTTGAAGAAAAATGTTCTAAAAGACAAATATTATTATATATACATATATATATATAGTGTAGAAACTATATAACAAAATTATAACAGTGATTCTAATTTTAAAACTTAAGGAGCAAACTGATAATAATGATAACTTATATCAATTAGATTTGATTAGATTAGCAAGCTAAATCTAAATTAATTATAATAATAAATAGTTATTTAATTTTATAGTCCAGTTTTGTATTAAGATTATCTTCACTATTATGATCATTTAAATTCAAATTATAAAATTTGTAAAAGGTTATTAATTTGTAGATAGAGAGAGAAAAAAAAAATCCTTTACTTCTAATACATCCTCAAGTTAATTATATATTTATAATTAATAACAATAAAAATTAACAACGTAACGTCTATTACATCGGCTTTTACACGTCATTTAGACATACTCTAATCCTATATATAGAATAATCGAAGAGAGAATATATATAATAGTTAGAAAAAAGAGAGAAAGACAGAACCATGCACTTTTAATCAAACTAATAATAAGGAAAAAAAAATTTTGTAAAGAAGGTAGATAAGATTGTTAGTATATATATATATATTTTTATAATTTTATATTTTATCCTTTTTTTTTAAAGATTTTTAAAGGTTTTTTTTATTTTATAATATGATTATAAATAGTTGTATTTAGTAATATATCTATAGTATGAATTAACATTTGTTATAAGTTTGGATATTATGTTTTGAAACCCTAATGGTAGACCAGACATACACAAAAAACTTTAAATTGAAATAAATTGGAAAAAGAGATCTGCTGGACCGGGGATCTTCAGATAAAAGTCCAACGACATTTCACCCCTTCTTTATTGGACTTTTGTTGGACTTTCGTTGGACTTTTATCTGAAGATCCCCGGTCCAGCAGATCTCTTTTTCCAATTTATTTCAATTTAAATTTTTTTGTGTATGTCTGGTCTACCATTAGGGTTTCAAAACATAATATCCAAACTTATAACAAATGTTAATTCATACTATAGATATATTACTAAATACAACTATTTATAATCATATTATAAAATAAAAAAAACCTTTAAAAATCTTTTTAAAAAAAAGGATAAAATATAAAATTATAAAATATATATATATATACTAACAATCTTATCTACCTTCTTTACAAAATTTTTTTTTTCCTTATTATTAGTTTGATTAAAAGTGCATGGTTCTGTCTTTCTCTCTTTTTTCTAACTATTATATATATTCTCTCTTCGATTATTCTATATATAGGATTAGAGTATGTCTAAATGACGTGTAAAAGCCGATGTAATAGACGTTACGTTGTTAATTTTTATTGTTATTAATTATAAATATATAATTAACTTGAGGATGTATTAGAAGTAAAGGATTTTTTTTCTCTCTCTATCTACAAATTAATAACATTTTACAAATTTTATAATTTGAATTTAAATGATCATAATAGTGAAGATAATCTTAATACAAAACTGGACTATAAAATTAAATAACTATTTATTATTATAATACATATATATATATATATTACTAATGAAAAGACTTACCTTGCGCCTTACAAGTATGGCTTCCAGCTGCTCCGCGGAGTCAATCGATAGCCCTAGCCTCACCTGTCAAGCGCCCTCTAACCCAGTCATATATCATGCTTGATATTAATTTATAAATTGGAAGTAAAATAGACTTTTATTGTTGTGTATTAGAATAGCAATAATTTAATACAAGTTGATATTGTAAAAAAACTAGAGCTACTTAGATGTATTGTGAAGAAGATAAAGATGGCAGAGGTAGAGATGGATGATAAGCTCCATCACTCACAACTGAACCTGTTTATTGGAATAAAAGTTTGAAGCTACCAACAATAATTCCATATTTTTTTACAACATTCAAATGCCTATATTACACAACTCATTTTTTATTTTTTAAATATATGTTAAAAATAAGTAGGCAAATGAGTTACAATAATTTAAAAAAACATTTTATACAAATACAGTAATTCAAAAATTATTATAGATGCGTATGATTCAAATAAAAAAAAAATTAACACTGCCCTTACTACAATGGAAAATTTAATTATTCCATTGCAGTAAGGGCAGTAGATTTTTTTTAATTTTTAAAAGAATCATACGCGTCTATAATAGTTTCGAAATTTCATAACAGATGGCGCGTTAATGCATTAAAATACAGAGATATTTTCACACAATATATTTTTTAATATGAAATATTTTAATTAAATTTAAACTATTATTTTCCTAAATATATATATTGATGGTTATTGCAAATGTATATATTTTCAATTACCCTCTTTAAAAACATAAATAAATTATGATATAATAATGGTAGATGTAAAATACTTACTTGAAGGATCAGGCTGTGGGCAGGTCTTCTCCAATGGCGTGGATCGTCTGGACTAGCATAGTATGGGCGGCAGTCTGTTCTCATCATCATCATCATGTTCAATGAATTATCTTTTGATCGACATATAAGCATAAAATTCGAATTGCAATTTTGGAAAATTTTACTGAATATATTGACATAAAAAATAATATTAATACAAATATTTTAACATTAAAAATTTTTAAGTAGAAAAATTACGAAAATATATTTTTTCATATTCTCACAGAATATTTTATTTTTAAAAATAATTCTTAAAAACTACAAAGTTAACTTTTTTCCCCATTAGAAAAACCCAATTCGACAGATTCTTTTTGAATATATAAAATTATTTAAATAATAATAAACTTACCGTAGGTTTCTTATATAATTTATTATAGGTATTTTTATTTTAATATCCTTGTCCTTTGAGGAAAGTTTTTTTGAACTGAAGAACAGAACAATTTTATTTTCGCGCCGCGCGCCGATATTGTAAGTCTTTTTTTTTTATTGCAATTATATATATTTAATTTGTAGCATAATATTTATATACGATTTTTTAAAATTCAAAATGCTTAAATTGTTTCACTTATTCATTCTTAACTGTATAACAATAGAATATAAGCCACACTGTGTAACTATAAAATAAGTCGTAAACAATTCATTGATCTATGAAAGGGTTATTAAATAACCGTGTGTATCTATTTAACTCAATTCCTTCTCTGAATTATTGTGTGAGAATAAAAAAAAAAAAAAAAACATATTTGCGCTCCCAATATTTAATCATATTTGACCAAACAAATTTTGTTTTGAACCCCGTTTGTAAACACACGATTAGAGATGAGCTTTTGGTTACTTCTGTTCGCTTCGTAAAGCAGAGTGTTAGCCTAAAAATTATCATTTTTTAAACGCATATTCCTTTTTTTGGTGTGTGTAATTAAATTTATTAATACATTTTTTATATATCTTAAAATAGTTAATGTTTGGAATGTGAAATAAACATTTTAATTGATTTTTACCTCAAGCTACAGGCGAAAAAATAAATAATTGACAGTTTATGAAAAGGTAAGAAGTAATATTTTTCAGCCAAATTATACAATTTACCACAGACTACCAATCAAAAAATGTTGTGCCAAAAAACGATTTATTTAATTAAACAATTGATATGGCTGTATATAATGTATGTCAAAATTTACTTGTGCTATTGCTCCAATTTTATAAAAAAAATATTATTTAATTTAATAAAGCTATCGCCTTATAAATATTGACATAGGTGGCCAGTAATTTAGAGAAAATTACCACATTAATTCCATTAAAGATTAAAATTATAAACTTTGAAGAGCCAGTTCTCAGGTTTGTTTGACACTTTCAGAGACCAATTTTTAAAAAGATTTGCAGTGATAAACATTTATAAATGACATCTGAGTATGTAATGAGTGACAATGTATGGTGCAAAGAAAAATTAATAAGACATCTCATCAGAAGTCGGGTACAACTTGACATCCATCAAAAGGTTTACAAAACCATTGAGTGAGATACTCATTTATGTGGATGACTGGTGTCAACATGCCGCCGAGTATATCAATACGTTATGTTAGGTTAAATTATGTTAGTTTGGGTTAGGTTAGGTTGTTTAAAGAATGGAATTTCTTTTGTTTACTGCGAGTGAGCCTAATGAGGAATAATACATTTGCCGACATATTTACACGGTCTGCAAATATATGAATATCTAACCAACAAACTTGACATCCATCAAAAGGTTTACAAAAACATTGAGTATCCCTTTAAAAAAATAATAAGGTGTTGAGATACTCATATCTGTGGATAACTGGTAGCAACATGCTGCTGAGCATATCAATATGCTAGGTTAGGTTAAATTAGGTTAGTTTGGCTTAGGTTAGGTTGTTTGAAAAAAGGAATTGTATTTTTTTACTGTGAGTGTGGGCCTAATGCGGAATAATACAATTTTAATATCCTGCAGATATGAGTATCTCACTAAAAACTTGACAGCCATCTAAAGGTTTACAAAAACATTAACTATCCTTTAAAAAAAAAGGAGGAGAGATACTCATTTCTGTGGATGAATGGTGGCAACATGCTACTGAGTACAAGGGTCACTCCATAAGTTTTTGCAGCCACTTACAATATAACCTCGTTAATTCGACACACGCAAATTCGACACTCTACCTTAATTCGACCATATTCTGATGTCCCAATCTCTGGCCTATCAAATAACAAACCGTAATTCGACAGTATCGATAATACGACAGTTCCGATAGTTTGACCATTTTAAAATTCCAATTTCGAAAGTTGAATGTTTTTTTACATACATACAACTTTACCGCTAAAAAGTAATTACGGCGGTGGCAAGCGGCGACGACGGCGGGCGCTGATAGGATCGCGCCTGCGCACTTTTGGTTTCTGTTAGTTTAAGTTTCACTTTGCAGTGCCATTGCGCAATGTCGCGGATGTTATTGTTTTTTTTTTACGCGGGAATTTAGGAATCGCGTTCTAATTAATAATATTATTTTCTTTTTAAATTTCAGCATTGAAATTTTTAAGTTATTTTAAAATTTACAAATAATTTCCTTTCAAATAAATAAATCTTCATAAAAAGTAGCCACAATGATTATGATAACATTTTATTTCAATATTCCATTTCCATATTATTATAAAAGATTTAAACACAAAATCAATAACACCTGCAGCAGCAGTGGCTTTAATACAATAAAAACTTTGTCATTTTAAACACATTCCAGAGGAAGAAAGACATGCATGTATTTTTAAAATAGACCATCTGGAATACATCCTGAATAGGATTTCAGTACAAAAACAGACATCTATAAAGGAATTTTTTAAAAGATATTCATGATTATTTTTAAATAATATTTTAAATTTTTCTTTTCATTTTCCATATTTTATTTCCTTTCAACTGCTATATTCTTCAAATAGAATAAAATATTATTTGTAATTATTTATGTTTAAAAATATGTATTATTGCCATTTTGTCCCTGATATTAAAAGTTAATCATGAAAATAAAAAATAATACAAAAAAGTACACACACAATCGTTTCAATTAATATAATCAATTTATATTACAAAGCAATTTAAAAAAATATTATTTCAAAGTGTTAAATAATTAGCTAATCATCTAACCTTAATTCAACACTCCCTTTAATTCAACCGAAAGCTCTGATCCCTTGGGGTGTTGGATTAAAGAGGTTCGACTGTATATGAAGTAATTTTTTGTCTTAAATTCAGAGTAGTTGGCATTCTGCACTCCAGGAACCTGAGTTATAAATATCTCTCTTAGTTTGAAATTAACTTTCTTGTAGAAAAGTTCATATCATTTTATTCAACAAAAAAGGGGGTCTTTCAAAATAAAAATAACTTTAGTCAAAAGAGTCATTAAAATCTCCTTGTCTTCCTTTCTATAGTGTTGTTGAAAATCCTCCACACCAATTTGACAATTCTAAATTTTTCAGCTAGCGACTCGTTTGGGGCTATTCTTCTTGTTAGTACAGGGTAATATTTAGTTTATGTGGCCAACAGAACATATTAAATCTTTAGCAGTTCTTTGCCAGTGAAAGGGCTGATCTAATTTCATGCCTTGAATATTATCTTCAAAACTAATTGATTAGAGCCAATAACTAAAATACTTATATTTTGTAGGCTCTAAAGGTTGTTTTGTACTATTTTCACTAATCTTCATCTGAAAAATTACAGGAGCACTGTATTGGAATAAATAATTTGTTTCTTAATAGGAATAATTGATTGGCTTTTGAGGATTACTTTCCTCGGGTAAAATTCCCATTTTTAAAGCAATAAAAAAATCTAAATAATATTCAATAGATAATTTTATTGCATTGTTTTTTCCTTTGAAACACAGCTTCCCTTTCAATATTGATTAGTTAAAGCTCACTTTTGCCTCATTGAAGTAGGCCTAGTCAAAAATCATTAACTTCCTCTAAAAACATTCCATGCATGCCTTGTAGGTTTTGTAGAATCTTGATCTCCTGGACTCTTGATCTCCTTAAATATTCCCTAACAATGAAATATTTTCTAATCCATTTGCTCTCAGTCTTGTATGAAGAATGGAACTTTTAGGCTCACTCTGTCCAATGAACAATGAAAGTGTACAAATTTTCAGACTTCTGCATGGTAGCAAATGGATTGCCAAAAAAAGCTTTCTCGAAAAAACTGAAAAAAGGTGAAAGCCTCTTTTGTCAAAACAGTCAGCTTCTCGCATTGAAATGGCATGACACCAGGGATGTCTTTATGATAGCAACAACCCAAGATTCCAGCATGATCCAGGCTCAAAAGAAAATAAGAAGACAGCCTCAAACCATTTCAATAAACAAACCTGCTATGGTAGTTGACTACAATAAAAACAAGGCTGGTGTCGATAGAAATGACCAATTTATGGCATATTATCCTTTTCATCGGTGTACTCTAAAGTGGTGGAAAAGCTTTTCTTCCACATTTTCGGCCTCACTATTGTCAATAGCCATATTGTATATAATAAATTGACCACGGGTCGAAAAATGCCACTTAGAGAATATCATTTGGCTATCATGGAAAGGTTGATGGAAGAAGCAGGTACAGAAATTTTGGATGAACAGCCAAGTGCATCTGGATCATCAGAGAGGCTGATTGGAAAACATTTCCTCACCAAAATCCCTGCTACTGGCAAGACCACCATCCAGAAGAGGTGCAAAGTTTGCTCTGACAAAGGAAAAAGATCTTCTGGTAAAAGAGTGAGGAAGGACACCAGCTATATGTGTGAGACCTGTCTGGTTCCTTTATGCATTGCTGACTGTTTCAAGGCCTTTTACACAAAAGAGAGCTACTGGGAGTGATTTATATTAAAGTTTGATTCCTCTTCAATATTTTCTTCAGAAAAAAATTCGTCATGTATATTATTTTTATATATTTGATTTATGGAGTGGATTTGGTCAATTTGTATTTTTTTATCTCTTTTATGTACATATCTCTTATAATTAACATGTATAAATAATCTTAAATTTACATTTAACAATAATTTTGAAGTGTATTTTATTGATTCTCATTAAAATATTTTATAAATATTGAGTTCTTAATGATTTATGAATTTTAAAAAACACTCAAAAATGGAACGTCCTGGGAGATTATGTCATACCTGTACTTACGACCTTCAAGTGTTAATTTCTTTTATTATTCATAACTAGAATGAATCACACACAATTGAATAGTCATAATCCATATTGAATATGTGCCAATTATCCCTTAACAATAATCCATTAAGTGTCTGTCACTTTGTAATATAGTTCACAATAAATTTAGGGTTTCCCCCGAACCAAAAGTAAAGAGACATATTTGTTAGGCCTTAGCTTACTTCACTTCCCGCCTCATACAAAGAATTGACCAATCCGCCACAAGCAGACTTCCATCTATTTAAGGCCTAATCCCCAGTGATAAAGATTTTATTTAACTTGCATCATTTCTGTATGTCCACAGATTTTGTAATCAAATAGCAAGTAGATGTCTGGCATTTTGTACACTTATTTGAACAATTTTTCAGACTTGTTTTGGTCAGAGGGGTTGGGGGGGGGGGGGGGGGGGGGGGAATGGACTAATTTCCTAATTACCTTTCAAAATTTATAATATAATTTTAATATGCATACAGACCACATGGAAGTCTTAAATTTTGAACACTTACTTAGTCCAACTACCATTGCAGGTGTACAAGTTTTCAGACATCTGGCTGGTCGAGAAAACTGTTGGAAGTGGTGACTTGAATTCTTCAGTGATTATTCAAGACTTCAAAGAAGGAAGAAATCCAAATATGCAAACAGGTCTTTATCTGAAACCTCTTTGGAATTAAAAGCAAACATCTGTTATAATCAAGTAATTTGTTTCCAATATCATCAGGCACACATTTATATTAAATATACCTATATATGAAGGGGGTCACAACATATATAAATGTATATTTGGGCAAATATTTAACAAGCTAGGTTTAGAAATGACTATTGTTCTAGACCATTTTTACAAATGGGATAATGATATAGATCTTAATTTACATTTAGACCCTGTAGAAGCTATAGACCATTTCATTACTGCTAACGATGCAAGTTAACAAAATTTCAGACTTCTAGGTGACCTCGTGGCATGGAATATTTTAGAGAATAGAAATCGTATAGTTCCTTTCAAATGAAACTGTGTCAGTGGTGTAAAGGGTAGCAAGCATTCTATAAAAATGTGGTCGGGAATGAACTAATTTCCATGGTTCATTTTAATTTTTATAATCTCTCTCTCGATTTTTTATATAGTCCCTGACCACATAGAAGTATTAAACTTGGTATACTAGCTTAAAACAGCTTACAAAGCAAAATACAAACTTTCAGCTGACTGTGGTAGCCAGGTATAAAACATAGAACAGAATTTTTATATTCCCGATCATATTTAGAGAAGAGGTAAAAATATAGCAAACACTTATAAAAATCTCGAATCAGTTGTTACATATTAAATCACATTAGGTTCAAAATTCAAGATGATCGTCCCCGCCGCTTTTATTTTCACTCAGATACATCTAATTGCTCATCGACTGAAGATACAATATTTATTTATTTTTCCTTTTTAGTGCATTTGAATACAAGCTTTTTTTAAATGTATTTTTATTTTCCATCTTTTTGCCAGCTTCTACCAACCCTTCAAATTAATATAATATAATAATATATATATTTTTTTTTTCTAAATATGAAATTTTTTAATATACATACAGAAAAACCCCTCTTAAAACGAACCTAAAGTAACCTCTAATTTCATTTAATTTAATTTTATAATAAGCGTTAAGATTTAAAAAAGTAAAACCTATCCCTATAACGTGACCCAGCCTAATTTTACATAAAGTTATAAAATAATGATTTCCAATTAAAATAAGAGGCTTATATAATTAATTTAAAATTTTAATTTAATCCCTTTTTAATCAGCAAAATTTTGTGTATGCCTCAGCTCACAGATCGCGATTTCAAAATAATAAATTCGGCGGCATTATTACATCAACGTTTTATTTTTGCAGTATGCTATATAAATAGCAGCCAAGGCTACCGCACACATTCTAACTTGCCGTTGACTTTCGCTACCCTCCAAAGAAGTGTCGCAGGCCATAAAATAAGATAGCTTACATAGGAAATATGGACGTACCATTGAAGATCGTTCCACAGAAACCTCAGAAGATTTGCTGCCACTCCAAGAACATTGCTCTATATAATGCCTGTGAGTGACTCAATGTTCCAACAACAGGGTTTCATGCATGGTCAACTTAACTGCTTTCTGAAACCAAAGTGCATAAAGTGTGCTAAAGAACACCACTCAAAGGACTGCCCAAGAAAGTCAAGATAACTTCCCCAAAGTGTGCAAATTGCGGAGAAGCTCATGCGGCCAATTACCGCGGATGCCCAAAGTTTCTTAGAGTACAACAACAACAGCCACGATACCCTGGACAGTACCAATCTAATAAAACAACTTAGATTTACAACAACAACAATGACAAAAAGCCTTTATTTAGGGGTCACTGACCCTATACAGGATTCACCAGAGGTATGCATAAGAACAAAGCAGTGAGACAAAGGAAATAACGATATAGACAGAAGAAAAAGAAAAAAAAGGAAAAAAAAACAAGAAAGAGAAAGAGGGAAGCAAGAAAAACAACACAAAAAGAGTAGCAGTAAGAAAGTGAGGAGTGAGTGTCACTTGGCCTTCTTCTGAGATATGGACTTGTAGAAACCATAAAACGCCGTAGCAATATACTTATTTTGGGTCATATTGTCAATTATTGATGGAAGTGAAGCACAGAGTTGCCCAGTTTTGAGCATAAGGGTTCTTCTTTCAGAGCAGAGCAATCAAAAATATAGTGAGTGATTTCATTTTTTAGTTTTGAATTACAGAAAGTACAAATCGGGTCCTCACCGCAGAGCATCTTGGTGTGGTTTTCTCTAAAAAAAACTTGAAAGTATTCTAACTTGTGCGAGTAGTCTTACAACCAGGAAAGGAAAATCCCCTAAAAGGTATCCCTCCGTCATGAAAGATATGTGAATGTCTTTGTAGTGAGAGAGTATAGCTTCGATTTATCCATTCTTGTAAGATCGTTTTGTATAGATTGGTCTGCCGCTGTTTTTAAGAGCCCTGTAATCGCGCTCCTCAGCGTTTCAGGATCATCACAGGATACAAGAACTCAGATTTACAAGAAATCCGAAACATGGCCAGCAATAGTATGAGAACAGAACCATTCTATGCTGAGGTTGCAACAAGAAAAATTCCTTGTTCTGACATTAAGGACCTGTGTGAAAAATTGATGCAAGAATCGAAAAATACCTACAATGAATTGAAAACTACATTTTAATATTGTTACATGCAATTGTAGCGGAATCATATCAAAAAGAAAGAAAAAATAATTTGTACTTTTTCTAGAAGATAACTCGATAGACGTTGCGCTACTCAGTGGGAACCATTTGAAAACCTCAATTGATCTAAAGCTTAGAAACCATAAAACCATTAGAACTGACCAATCATAAGGAAAGATAGGGTAACAGCCATCATTTTAAAATCCCTTTTTTTTTTAATTATATGAAAATATTCAGATTCAGACTTTAAACTTGTAAAATACTTCGATTTCAATCAAACCAGATGTGTTGAAAAGAAAGAAAAAAAATTGAAAAATGGAGTGGTTCACCAGCCGTGTTCGCGCAAGTCGCGGAAATGTAAAGTAGACCAAATTGGCATAAAATATATATTTTTATTTTGCCTATCTACAAAATCTTGATCTTAACAGGTTTTATTTACATATATACATTCAACTTTAACTTCTCTAATTTTATCTTCTCCAGCTTTAACTTTGATTTCTTTGAGTTCTTTAACTTCTCTGAGTTCTTTAACTTCCTTGAGTTCTCTAACTTCCTTGAGTTCTCTAACTTCCTTGAGTTCTTTAACTTCCTTGAGTTCTTTAACTTCCTTGAGTTCTCTAACTTCCTTGAGTTCTTTAACTTCTCTGAGTTCTTTAACTTCCTTGGGTTTTCTAACTTCCTTGAGTTCTTTCACCTACCGCCACACACCTCACTCCTCACACTTCACTCCTCTGCTCTTTCTCGCCGCGACTTTTATATTCGTATAAAGGGTCACGTGGACGGACTCTGTGTATTTACTCTGTGGCGCATCTGTGATGCACGCCATCTAGAGCCGTTTTCCTGAATCAAAATTTGAAATTATACATTTCCAACATACTCCCACCTTTTTGTATGGGAATGCAAAAACAACAAAAAAAAGGTAATAAATCCCAATCAGGAAAGATCATTGGTGAACCCCTAATCTCGTAGGTTTTTTCACCTCTCTTCCAGACCTAGTAAAAATTGACTGATCTCCACCTGTTGTAATCTCCTGGGTCTTGATACCTTCGGTCTTAGGTAATCTCACCTCCCTGGAAATATCAGAACCAAGTTCCAAAAAGAAAAGTCTCTTTAACGGTCTTACAAATTCACCCGTAGCAGTCCTAACTCTAGCTACACGTTCTCTGCCTTCCTTCCCGGGGTACAGTTCCAAGATTCTGCCTAGTGGCCAGAATATTATTTTTTGATCATCTCGACCAATCAGCACAACTTCGCCTGGAAGAAACCTTCTACCCTCCGTTTCATTCCCCTTTTGAACGAGCATGGCGAGGTATTCCTTGTGAAATCTTTCCTTCAGTTCTTTCTTAATCTGCTGTAACTTTCGAAAATGTTGTCTGGTATTATCAGGACTTAGTTCATGACTTTCATCAAATGAGCCAAAATTATTTTGGATAAACATTTGTGGAGTGATAGGCATCAGATCATCTTCTGTCTCGTAAATGTAGGTGAGAGGTCTTGTATTTATAATCGCCTCCACATGACAAACCAAAGTTTCTAACTGGACATAATTTACTCTGTTAGTCCCTAATGTTCTTCTCAAAAGATCTTTCACCAGTCGTACCAACCGCTCCCACCATCCTCCCCACCATGGCGCAGAAGGAGGAATAAATATCCATCGAATCTGTTTGTCACACAAATATTTCGCTATTTTGTCCCAGTTCAAATTAGTAAAGAGTCTATTGGTCCTTTTAAAATTGGTTCCATTGTCACTGTAAATCTTAACTGGTCTCCCTCTCCTGTGTATAAACCGTTCCAATGCCAAAATAAAGTTTGTCGCATCCAAACCTTCCACCAGCTCCAAATGAACTGCTCTGTAGACAGCACAGGTGAATAAGGTTATCCAAATTTTCTGGACATTTCTAAGGTAGAGAGGACCCATAAGATCAACACCTGTTACCTCAAAGGGTCTACCCATGAATAACCTGTCCCTGGGCAGAGGGGCACAAGGTATAGTATTGGCCTTTTCTGCATGTCTTTTACAAATGATGCATCCTCTCACAACTCTTTTAATAGTCTTTCTCGCTTTTAATATCCAAAATTTTTCTCTCAATTTGGAAAGTAAAAAATGAACGCCAGCATGACAATTATTTGAATGCGTTTCTCTAATCAGTTGTTCCGTTATTGGATGATCACAAGGCAAGAGCACTGGTTTCCTGAATTCTTCGGGACTCTGATCGTACAAAAATTGGGTCTCTAATATACATAAGACCATCCGATTGTACCTTGGTTTTTAGGTGGCTAATCTGTCCCTTCTCTAGACTGTATCTTTGAATTAATCGAATAAGCACCTTTTCGGCTTGGACTACTTCGTGCGTAGATAAAGTTTTACCCTGTATCTCTTCTCTTTTAAGTATTTTGATGAATCGAAGCACCCAAGCTAGCACTCTCAGATTCGCCTTATACGAAGAGAATTTACTTAAATACCAAAATCTCTTATCCTGTATAACAGTGTTTTGTACCACCATTCCCTTTTTCTCCTCTAAAACTTGTTCTTCATTTGGAATTGGCTTTTGTTTTGGCCATTTGTCCTCTGCTTCTCTCAACCACTGGGGTCCCTCCCCACCATTTAGACAAAATAAATTGTGATGCGCAGCACCCCCTTGAGGGTAGGTCAGCAGGGTTGAGTGCACCCGTTACAAATCTCCAATCATCTATATTGGTACTGCTTCTGATCTCATTAACTCGATTGGAAACAAAAATGCTCCATTCATGTTTTGTACTGATCCAGCTCAAGGCTGTTGAGGAGTCACTCCAAAAGATAGTCTTGATCGGTCTGGCTAGAGCTCTGACAATGGTAGTTGTTAGTCTAGCGCTTAAGAGACAGGCCAGCAACTCTAGTCTAGGTATGGTAATAGGCCTTAAAGGTGCAACTCTAGTTTTAGCGGCCAACAAGGAGACGTGAACGACTCCATCCTGTACACTTCTCAAATAGGCAACTGTTGCATAAGCCTTTTTGCTCGAGTCTCCAAAGACATGTAGTTCTAGATTTTCAGAACTGGTCACCTTCGCATATCTAGGAAATTCAAGTTTTTTTACATGGTCTAGTTCTTCACTCCACTTTTTGAATTCCTGTTGTATATCCGTAGGAAGGGGTTGATCCCATCCCAGTTTCAATAGCCAAGTCCTTTGTATCAAGAACTTGGGAATGAGAAAAATTGGTGCGTAAAATCCCAAAGGATCAAAAAACCTTTGAAGATTGGACAATAATGTTCTTTTGGTTACTTCACCGTATTTAGTGGTGTCTTGTGGGATGTGGCACCTCAAGGTATCTCTTTCTTTGTTCCAATAGAGTCCTAACACCCTGGAATCCTCTTTGTTTTCTAGTATTCTACTACCTCCATATTCCCATTCTCTTAAAGTCATCTTGGCCTCATCCATTATATCGTTAGCGACCTCTCTGAAACGTTCCAATTGATCAGGTTCATCGACTGAGAACACCAAGTTATCTACATAGAATGAACGCCTCAGCACATCTGCAACAGGTTTGCGATAATCCACAATGGACTCCAAATGATATTTCAACACTGCGGCCAAGATGAAAGAACTGCAGGTTAAACCGAAGACCACTCGGGTGTGTCTCAATGTCCGTATCTTTGAAGGATCTTGTTCATCCCACCATAAAAATCGCAAATAATCTATTTCCTTTTCATCTATACCTATGGTCTGAAAAGATTTGCGGATGTCAGCGATGACTCCTATTTTCTTTTCCCTGAATCTTATCAGGACTTCAGGTAAAAGTTCAATCAGATTAGGTCCAGTCTACATAGAATGAACGCCTCAGCACATCTGCAACAGGTTTGCGATAATCCACAATGGACTCCAAATGATATTTCAACACTGCGGCCAAGATGAAAGAACTGCAGGTTAAACCGAAGACCACTCGGGTGTGTCTCAATGTCCGTATCTTGGAAGGATCTTGTTCATCCCACCATAAAAATCGCAAATAATCTCTTTCCTTTTCATCTATATCTATGGTCTGAAAAGATTTGCGGATGTCAGCGATGACTCCTATTTTCTTTTCCCTAAATCTTATCAGGACTTCAAGTAAAAGTTCAATCAGATTAGGTCCAGTCTCTAAACATTCATTTAGAGATAAACTTCTCTTACTTGCCTTACATGATGCGTCGTAAACGGGTCTAATAGGGGTAGTCTCACTCTGAACCCTATATATCGGCCGATGTGGTAGATAATGTACAATAGGCCTGATGTCTTCCTCGTCAACTTCTTCTATAAGGTTCTCCCTGAACCAGGATCGGAAGACCTCATCATAAGGATCAAACTGACCCTTTTGCGTTAACTTTTGAGTCATAGCCTCCAAGCGCCTTTTGGTTATTTCCAAATTATTAGGTATCGTCCCAATTCCTTCCTTCCATGGAAGAGATACAAGGTAACGTCCATCATGGCCTCGACAGATTTTCTCACGAAACTTTTCTTGCATGAGAAAATGCTTCTCTTTCTTAGAGATGACCTCTGTAGGATCTCGTATCCCTATTGTTTTAATTCCCATAAGGATGTTACTCCCTGTTGGGTTGTAAGTAAGGTGAGAACCATTTGGGCACTTGTCTCTGGTTTCTCTGATGAGGTATTACCTATTAAAGTCCATCCAAGAACTATTTGAATTGCGGTCAATCCTCCTGCTAGTTGTTCAACTTTTCCTGTGAGAAGTTGCCCATAATAGTCTCCACCGATTAGGATGTCTATTTCGGTTTTATTATTGTCTACCTTGGTCAAGGTGATTCCCCTCTTATCCAATTCCCATTGCCTGGGTCCTGTTTCGACGGGTGAAATATCGCCACAAATTTTTGTTTCCTCCAACGCTTCCATCTTGAAAGCCTTTCCCTCATCAACATTGTCCAACTGGAAATAAAATATTGAATGAGCCTTTTCTCCGGTGGTTTGCCCTCCAAACAAAATTTTATTCAATCTGACTTCTCCCACCTTGGGTAAGTCTAACTCCTTAGCCAGAGACCTTCTGATGTAAGACTTTGGGGTGCCAGAGTCCAAAAGCACTCTTACCATTTTGTAACGTTTCGGCCCTTTAATTTTTACAATTAGAGTCATTAGAGAGATATTATTTGTGCATACCTGATTCGCCATTGCCGTTACAGGCTCATTCTTTCCCCCATTCTGCTCTGCTGAACTATTGTGAGATCTGTTATCTGACATCCAATTTAAATTTTCCTGACCATGTGAGGTTCCTCTGCACATTATCTGAAAATGAGGTCCTTGGCAACGCTTGCATCTTACCAAAGATCGACAATCCTTCTTCAAATGATTCCCTCTCAAGCATTTAAAGCAAACCTTCGCATGCCGTACTTCCTTTAATCTATCTGATTCCAACATCTTGGCTGCCTTAAAACAGTTTTGGCTAAGATGGTTATCCTTGTTACAAAATAAACACGGTAAGTTGGTCTTTCCAACAAATAATGTCGACGCTGTGTGGATCTTAGGGGGATTATTTTCTCTCTTTCCCTTCTTTAGAGGAAGGGAAGGTTCAAATCCTTTAGCAACAAAGGAAATGCGTTCTGCATTTTTAACCTCCTGCTTTAAAAATTCCATCAGACCCTCTAAAAACTTTAGCCCCACTATGTTCGATTCCCGCTTCAATCTTAGTGTAATCCTCTCTTTCTTTGAAAGATGCACGGGAACGTTGCCATATTTTGATACGTTCAAGTGGCAAACTTGACTCTACCAACGGGTACAAGAACGCACCACCTCCAGACTTCGTATCAACTCCCAGAGATCTCAAAGAATGTAGATGTGCAACCAAATCATCATAAAGTTGAGCCAAGTTTCTCTTTTCAGACCTGGCACTGGCAATGACCAACTTTAAAAGCTTGCACACATACAACTCCGTTAGCATATCTCTGTCTCCAAACCGATCTTTTAAATGTATTTTTTCAAAATGACTCCACCATGACAGCCATTCCTCTAGCTCACCCGTATATCTTTTTAGTTCAAATTTTGGAAGTTTGATTTGTCTCTTAACGTCTGAAGTGCCAGATTGTGACATTCTATCATCACAGGGTGTTGCCAATCTAATCTCGTATTCTTTCACCTTCTGGGCGACAATTCCCACTTGTAGGCCATAATTCTCACATTGCTCCGTCTCATCATTGATTTGAGCTTCTGTGGACCTCGGATCATCCAATAAGATTTCTTTTATTCTATCATCAATCAATGTCATTCTATCATTAAGAATGGTCAATCTTTCAAATCTTTTAAACTTGTATCCACTTCTTCTTGACTTAGACCTGATTTTATTTCGTTGGTGAAGCGAGTGACAGTATTCCTCAAGGGAGTTATTTCTCTTTTAAGCTTTTACATCTCCCCAAATTGCACAAACACCACGAGGTGAGATCACGTCCGGCTTACCAGTAATGTTGAAAAGAAAGAAAAAAAAATGAAAAATGGAGTGGTTCACCAGCCGTGTTCGCGCAAGTCGCGGAAATGTAAAGTAGACCAAATTGGCATAAAATATATCTTTTCATTTTGCCTATCTGCAAAATCTTGATCTTAACAGGTTTTATTTACGTATATACATTCAACTTTAACTTCTCTAATTTTATCTTCTCCAGCTTTAACTTTGACTTCTTTGAGTTCATTAACTTCTCTGAGTTCTTTAACTTCCTTGAGTTCTTTAACTTCCTTGAGTTCTCTAACTTCCTTGAGTTCTTTAACTTCCTTGAGTTCTTTAACTTCCTTGAGTTCTTTAACTTCTCTGAGTTCTTTAACTTCCTTGGGTTCTCTAACTTCCTTGAGTTCTTTCACCTACCGCCACACACCTCACTCCTCACACTTCACTCCTCTGCTCTTTCTCGCCGCGACTTTTATAGTCGTATAAAGGGTCACGTGGACGGACTCTGTGGATTTACTCTGTGGCGCATCCCGTGATGCACGCCATCTAGAGCCGTTTTCCTCTCTCTCTCTGAATCAAAATCTAAAATTATACATTTCCAACAAGATGGGAAGCCTCTCTTACAAGTATCTGTAATTAATAAGAAGCCTGATACAGCACTATTGAAGGATGATTTGAATTTACTGACGTAACACAACCACGCAATAATCATAGGCATTGATTCAGCCATTGTAATTTTAAAGGATTTAAAAGCACGAATGTTTCTTTTATACATAATACAAACTTCTATTGTAATTTTCATTGTAATTTTAAAACAGAAACCTAATAATAGCTATTTGAAAAAGACCATATTCTCATCCACCTAATTGAAAAAGAACCCTCACACCATGGCTTTAATAAGGAAGAAAATAAAGCTAGGAAAAGATGGCAAGCAAACTGGGATTCAGCTCATTGAACTACTTATCTGAATCTTCAAGGAAAGGTTATCCAAGCTCTTGAAGCTGACAAATACGAAAATGGGAATATTTTAATAAGAAAACTTAAACCAATCCAAAAGAACTTCTATAAAAAACAAAACCTATAGGGAAAAAACGTACAAGATCACCGGTTTTAATGTAAACGGCAAAACCCAGGTGACCGACAAGGAAATTGGAAATGGTCTTGCAGGACATTTCTCCAAACACCTTTCCAAGGTGGAGGAAGAAGCTTTATCTTATCTAACCAATAACACTAATAAACTTCACCAATAAAAAATCCATTAATAACGATGCCAAATGAAGTGAAGGAAGTGATTAAAAACCTAGGAATTCATAAAGCTCCATGCCACGACAATATTACGCCAAAAATGACAAAAAAAACTTCCATCAAATGGATAGTTTTCCTCGCTGTGATATTCAATGTTGCCCTGCACCTATGTTACTTTGTGAAGACTTGTAAACATGCTATTATCATAACCATGCTGAAAAGGTTCCCAACCACTATCTTGTCTACGCGTTTCCTGTAGGGGAACACTTTGAGGAGGGTATTCCCGATGGTGAAGCATTCTTCGGATTGACGATCTGCCTTTTCGATGCTCTCCAGCCCGACTAGCACCTGGTCGAACATCTTCATCAGCTGGAAGACCGCGGCTTTTCCCAGAATTTTCTCCAGTGCCTTGATGTACTGTACTGGGCTGAAGTCAGCACAATATTATTCAATGTAACAGAATTGGTCGAATGACGCTGCCGCTGACCTGACCTTGCTCAGAGCCTGCTGCGGTCGGTTGTTCTTCAGCTTTGTCACAGCGTCTCATGTCACCTTTTTTAGTAGTTGAATTGGCCTTGCTGCGATGTTGTCAGCCTTTGGGACTTTAGATGGATTGCCTTCGGGGTCCCGGTCCTTTCTTTTAGCGCCTTTAGACTTTTGGTGACCTTCAGAGATTTCTATATTTTCCGAAGCCTCAGCGCGATCAGTCCAATTTACATTTGATGCAAAATTTGCATAATTTGATGCAAATTTTTTAACATTATCTGATAACTTGGTCATTTCTTGTTCTCTGTCAACAAGACCTACATAGTTCGATAGCTCATGAGCCGAAAATTCCGCCAATAAGGCATATTGGTTGGTTAGCTCAATATCCCTCGCTTCCATCGGCGAAAAACGAGGAGCTTGCGCGCCGCGTGGCCGCACGGCCGAGAGAGAGAGACCATATATTAGGAGCACCACGATATTGGATGTATCAATAGAGTATCAAAATCATGAATCACTCAATCTAATGTGGTTAAGAGAAAAATTCCGCTCTCTATACATATTGATGACGTTATATCTGCCGAGTTGCCTAATACAATTGAAGATCCCAATCTGTATGCAATAATAACGAGAAAATTATTCATGGGCCTTTTGGAAATTATAATCTGAATTCACCATGTATGAATAATGGAAAGTGAAGCAAAAATTCTCCAGAAAACTTTAAAGAGAAACAAAAACTAAAGACAATGGTTATCCTCTGTAGAAGCGTCGATCTCCATAAAATAGAGGATTTACAGAGAAGTTGAAGTTACGCGGAAGCAGTTGGGTTGCGCCTTACTCTTCGTTCAGTTCTAAAATGTTTCAGGCGCATATATTTGTGTTGAATACTGCAACCCAGTGATATCCATAAAGTTTTTGTGCAAGTATGTTAACAAAGGAAGCGGCATGACTGTGGTTAATGTCACCTCAGCGAACACAACGGATGAAGTCATGCAGTACCAGTTTGTAAAATACATCAATAGTAGTGAAGCCGTTTGGCGTATTTTTAGAATTTTCTATTCATGAAGGGGATTTCTAACTGTTTCTCATTTCAGTATTATCCTGAAAATGGTCAACGTGTTTATTTCACAGAAGAAAAGGCCGTATGGTCGTTGAACATCCATTGAACACAACTTTCACAACCTTCTTCCAACTATGTCAAGAAGATCCATTTGTAAGAACATTTTTCTATCCTGAAGTTCCCCTATACTATACCTTTAATAAATCGAGGAAGGTATTTTGTAAAAATTATAAGAGAATATGTCCTTCTACATGATGCCGTTGTATGTTATGCTTTGGGTAAGGTCTACATTGTTCTTTTCATCAACGCTGAATGCTCTTTCCTTGGAATGCTACTTCTCATCGTCCGAGGTCCTACTTCTTTTGTATCTTTAAGAACAGTAAGTGACTATTAATATGCCAAACATATAGGCAAGCCTGTCAAAAACTTGGTTTGCTTGAAGGAGACCAACACACACACACACACATACTGGGATACTACATTGACAAAGGCAGGACAAATTTCTTTCCCACAACAAATTAGAATACTTTTTGCTATATTTTCAACTTACAATCGATAAGATCCCAACAGTTTATGGAATAAGTATATGGAAGCAATGAGTGAAGACATACTAGCCGAAGCCCGGAGGGAGTTCAAGTTCTGTCCTGAAATATTTAACCAGACCTTGATAGTTCTTGAAAATAAATGCATGAATATGTATGGCCAACAAGACGTTGTTGAAATTGGAACTGCAATCACTTGAAAGAGATTTCTAATGCATATTAAATGCAGGCTACCTCAGATGGAAGAACCACAATATTGAAGAGCTGCGGATATATATAGAAGCAAGGAAACAAGATAAAAGACAAGGTTATAATGCCCTCATATATCACATTAGAAGAGAAAAAGGGGGATTATTTTTTCTTGGTACTCTAGGGGAAACGGGCAAAACATTTTTGATTAATTTATTACTGGCTGAAATATGGTCGCAGGGTGGAGTAGACCCTGCCATCGCCTCAACTGGGATTGCTGAAACACTTATGGATGAAGCAAGAACAACTTTCAAGTTTGAAACTGCCATTATACATTGCGCCAGGCAGCAATATCCTACTTGTAATATCAGCAAGAAAATTCGTCTGGCACGAGTGTTACGAACATTTAAGTTGATTGTTTGGGATGAGTGCACAATGGCACACAAGAAATCTCTAGAATCCCAACATGTCATATTGCAGGATCTGAGAGAAATGAGAACCTTATGGGGGAGGAGCGCTGAAGATTTCCGGCAAAACCTCCCAGTTATACCAAAATCGAAACCTTCAGATGAGATAAATGATAGCCTAAAATACTCGGTTTTGTGGAAGAGAGTTTTAAAAATGGGTATTGACTCGTGTACGAGGTGTGTTCAAAAAGTATCGCGACTTTTGTGTTTTTTCTCAAAAATTATTTATTTATTCATGAATGCTATTTTGTCCCCTTCAAAGTAATCCCCATGAGATATTATACACTTGTGCCAACGGTTTTTCCAATCTTCGAAGCACTTCAAAAAATCATTTTTAAAAATCTTTTTCAGCTCCTCCTTCGATGCCGTCTTTATCTCGTCAAGCGTAGCGTAACGTCGTCCTTTCATGGGCCTCTTCAGTTAAGGGAACAAGAAAAAGTCACAGGGGGCCAGATCTGGGGAATACGGTGGCTGCGGTATCATTAGTGTGTTGGTTTTGGCCAAAAAGTCGCGCACAAGCAACGATGCGTGAGCAGGGGCGTTATCGTGGTGCAAAAGCCAATTTTTGTTCTTCCACAAATCCGGGCGTTTCTGGCAGATTGCTTCGCGCAAATTGCGCATAACTTGCAGGTGATATTCCTTATTGACCGTTCTACCCTGTGGCAAGAACTCATGATGCACCACGCCCCTGCAATCGAAGAAAACTGTCAGCAAAACCTTCACATTCGACCGAACTTGGCGCGCTTTTTTCGGTCTTGGTTCGTGCGGCAGCTTCCATTGAGATGATTGAGCTTTGGTTTCCACGTCATAACCATAAACCCACGCTTCGTCACCAGTTATGACCCTCTGGAGCAAACGTCGCGGACAGAGTCCAACATCTCATTAGCAATGTTCATGCGATGCTGTTTTTGGTCGCAATTGAGCAATTTTGGTACGAATTTCGCGGCGGACCCGTCTCATGCCCAAATCATTGATAAAAATCGAATGGCACGAGCCAATCGATATGTTTAGGTCCTCAGCAACTTCTCTAACGGTGATTCGACGATTGGCCAATATCATTTTCTCCACTTCATTAATTTTTCGTCTGTTGTTGAAGTGCTCGGGCGTCCGGCACGCCGGATAATTAATACATAAAAATCTATATATACATATATAATGAATATAAATATATGGCTGAGAGAGATGATATTGAAATCAGATTACTGAATTATAACAGGTACATTAATATATGTATTTACTTTTGACAGATTTTTTGTTTGTAATTTCAAAGAGGTTTTAGATAGGAAACCGAATATTCGAATTTCTAACTCACTTGGGTTCTTGAACAATCGCTGAAAAAATCAATTCGCAAGTTTCCGACATGACATCGTGTAACACATAAGTTTTTGGTTAATTCCCGGCTACCCCGACCACCCAGAGATCTGAAAATTTGTAAACTTGTATTGTTAATTGAACTGAACGTGTATTCATAATTTTATACTACTATGTGCTCTGTAAGTATATTAAAATCAAATTACAAAATTTGAAAGGCAATTTGGAAATTTGTCCATTCCCGGCCACCCCGACAACCCAGAAGTCTGAAAATTTGTCAACTTGCATTGTCATCGGGTTCTAAAGTGTACAAAATTTCAGCTTCCTACGTGCTCTAGAAGTATTTTAAAAATTGATTACAAGATTTGTAGACGGACAGACATGGAAGCAATTTAAATAAAAGCTTTTTAAAAATGTGACTATGAAACACAAAATGATGATGATAGCAATAATAATAATAATTAATTGGAATCTTCATGAATAATAAGTGTAATAACGATATAATTATTAAAAAAATATATAAAATTATAATCCCTTGATTCATATCACTAAAGATAAATATACCTCCAGGGAAGAGTTTCTTTTAAATTTTATTAGATTGACTCAAGCCTTCGGGCTCCTGTAGAAGGGCTCAAAGGCCCGAAAGCTTGAGTCAATTTCATAAAATTTTGAAGAAACTTTTCCCTGTGAAGGAATATTTCTCTTAAATAATATTTTTATATATTATTCACCTGGCAAACATACCAGGCGAAGTTAGAGTCATTATATAATAATTATTATAATTTTATACCTCCAAAATATGCGAAATAGTTTGTTATATATCTAATTTTAGTCTTTGAATATCTTATATTTTAATCTATATATTCAGATACCTACATGTAAACATTTTTATATGGTTTATTCAGTAGTTTTTCAGCACATAAATTTATCTTGATAGGAATAGATTAAGTAGGAAGTAAATGTTTGGGAGTAAAAATATTGTTTTAACAAATGTTTGTGTTAGGAAAACTTACTCGAATATATGCATATTGTTACGTGGAATAAAAAAGGGCGCATTCCAGAATAGAATGTTTCAGAACGTTCAAGAAAAATGTAGAAAAATCGGAGAACAGCTGATTGACCAATCAGTAGCGATTACGCAAGGCTTAGCGCTGGCGGCTTTCTGATTGGCTGGCCAACCATGACCGTTCTGGAAAGATCTACTCCGGGATATATAGGGATGAGGAACTCATGCCAAAGAGAAAAAGAACGAAGCTACGTGGTGTACTCCAAGCAAATGCGAGCTGCTGCCTCAAGAGGTCGGACTGCTGCTTACCGCCGACACCCGCGGTTCCAGAAGGTTCTACCAACTTCTGTCTCCTGTTCTGCGCCTGCTTTCCTTCACTGTGCTGCAATTGGTGAGTTTGTAACTGCTGTTTTCCTCGTTGTTGTTTTATTTTTGCACTCTTCTGTAATTATTTTATATTGATTAGGCTTAAATAAAGTCCTAAAGATCCTTTGTACCCACGGAAGTCATTCTTTGCCAACCAACAACGCAACAATATATACAACTTCAAGAATCAGAACAGGACATTTTAAAGGAATGAAGATAAACCCAGACATGACTAGATCTTACAGGGACTGCAATAAATGTTACAACACCCAACTCACTCCGGACCATATATACAATTGCCTGGCCATCCTTGCAGCCCTCTTATCTGGCAGACATCAATCCAGAAGAGGACATCCATACGGACAAGGCACCTCGGTTGGCCGGTATTGTGATCAGGGTGCATGGACCGATCTGATCTGCTCCATGGACACGACACCACCACCACCATTAAAAACAAAATTGGCATTTCCTATTAACACCTGCCCATTTGTATAGTTTTCACACACGCATATATATAACCGGCGAAGCCGGGTACATTCGTTAGTAAAAAATGAAGCACGGATATTATATTTTGAAAAGTCATACCTGGATCTGTAAAATAAAAACAAAATTTTCTCAAAAGTTTTAATTAGATTATTAAATAATTAAAAATATTTTTCTCGAAGTTTATACAGGGTGATCCAAAAGTCCCGCACAACTTTAAAAATCAATAACTCCGCGAATATTTGCGCTAGAGCAATGCGGTAAACACCATTGTGTTCAGAATGCAATGGGATTTTTTATGGCAAATATTGAAAATTTCGAAATTGATTTTAGTTACAATTTCATTCCCTAGATGGCGCTGTACCAGAATCAGAAATTCAGCGGCCAAATTGTTTGATTAATTGAAAAATATAACTGATCGACACGTATTTTTCCTTTTTGCATACCAGGAAAGAATCCTAATAATATCAAATCGTTAATTAATAAAGCACCATTTCGCCAAAAGTTAGAAGAAATGGTTAACGATTTTTAAATACAATCTGAGATATGTAAAATAGGTATATGCAAATTAAAACATGTAGCAAAAAATATTTATATTTTTGATAGAGTTTTGTCAAATATATTGAATGTTTGAAAAACATAGCTGAATTCAATACACGATTTTTTTAAATGTTAATATAGTACCAAAAATTATGATGGTACTACTAATAGGATTTCTTGCTATAAGGAATGTGTAATTTCTTGAATAATTGGCGACACTCGACTATTTAACTGGAAATTTGTCATGATCCAACAAATGAAATATAGATGGGAGTGACAAAATACATTTGTCGTACTTTATTCCAAATATCCTATGGGCTTGTCAAATGTTATCATTGTTTATTATACTGTACACGATTTTTAAAAATGTATCCCCTCAAATAAATATAATTTTTAAATCAACCTTTTGCGTTGAAAAACGTGGTAGTAAAATTATTTTGTATTTTTTTTTTTGCCCAAAATTTCTAAAGGTGGGGGGTTACAGAGAATATTCCTTATGCTATTTCTTTTAATGAGCGAAAAGCGATAAATTAAACATAAGGGATAAAATTGTGTGTACAGTGTTATTCGAGAAGTTATGACACTTTGGTCTGCACGACATAATATAAGATGTGAGCAAATGACAAACAAACAAAAATTACTGTTCACAAATAAAAAAGAGACAAGATATGAGGACAGAATTTATTTACCCATAACCCAACACAAAGAGCTGCAAAACATTGGTAGATAATATAATACATGGCAGCTTATATAACACATGAGGTAACTTGTCTCTTGGAGGCCTTGTCTCTTGTATTAGATCACAATCCTTGCTCAATGTGGCGCCCTTCATTCTCAAACACCGCCTGCAGACGATAGATGACAGAATGGACAGCATTAAATAAAATATCTGTTGAAATTGATGAAACGTGCCGTCTGATAGAAGCCTTCAACATGACCAATGTGGTAGGCCGGCATCGATAAACACGCGACTTAATGTACCCCCATAGCCAAAAATCGCAAGGCGTCAAGTCTGGTGATCTTGAAGGCCACTGGTGTATAAAGTGGCGACTTATCACACGATCTTCACCGAACGTATCCTTCAGCAATTGTTTGGCACCGCGGGAGATATGAGGAGGTCCTCCATCTTGCATGAATGTTATTTCGCTCAGTGCTTGTCTGTCCTGCAATATGGGGATAACCTTTTCTCTCAAAAGTTGAACATAACGTTCACCAGTTACAGAAACGATTTTAAAAGTTCTTCCATTTATTTCTTCAAAGAAAAATGGCCCAATAATAAAAGAAGAAGTGAACCCACACCAAACTGTAACTCTGGGCTGATGAAGTGGCATTTCTGTAAAAATCCTATGGTTTTCTGTTGCCCAAATGCGGCTGTTTTGAGTGTTGACTTCTCCATTTAGAGAAAAGTGAGCTTCATCTGTCCACAGAACATTCGACAGCCAGTTTTCATCAATATCAATTTGCCGGAAAACCCATGCAGCAAATTCTTGACGCTTCTCAAAATCGCCGACTTTTAGCTCGTGAAATCTTTGAATTTTGTACGGGTATTTTTAAAGAAAAATTCTTAGAGCTCTCCAAACTGTTCCATACGAAATACCCGTTTGTCGAGAAACTTGTCGAGCACTTACTTCTCCATACGTGGATAACGTTTCAATAGCTTCAACATTCTGCGAAACCGTAACAGCCACTGACTTGCGTGTCGATGGTCTTCCACTCCGAGGTTTTGCTTCCAGAGATCCAGTCTTCTCAAAAATTTTTATCATTCTCCTTAGAGAGTAGCAACTCATGGGTCCTTTACCTCTTCGAATACCTTTAAAGTTACGAAACGCTCGTAAAGCTTCAGTGGAAGATTCTGAATTGCAATAATAAAATTTCACCAAGAGTACTTTATCCTGTAGTGACGGCATCCCAGAGTAAAATAAATGATCAGGGATAGTTGAATTTTTCAAATGAATTAAAATAAACATAATCGATATATTGGCTTCTGAAGCCAACTGTGCGGACGTGTTTGGCATCGCTTGTCTCGTACCGCGAATGGGATTTAACTCTGCATATCACAATATAGTATTAAAAGTAACTCCTAAAGTTTACCAAATTTTAAGAAAAATGGGTAATGAGATATACACCTATTTTGAGCGATGTTCTACACAAGACAGAATATCTGTAAGACAATACCAAAATTGTTTTGAATTTAATCCGTACCACAAAACAAAAGACTGCCAAAACATTAAAATATGTAAAATATGCGGTGTACAGGGTAGCCACAACTGTACTGAAGCGCCAAATTGTCACCATTTCTCTAAGCACCCTAAATTTAAAAACCTTTCTACAAACCATAAATCAAATTCAAGTGAATGCCCGATTTACAAATCACAAATAGACAAAATTATCCAAAGGACACAATATTCACAAATACACGAGGGAAATGATGTAGCAAATACAATTTAAAGCTTAATCTTAAATAGATTAATATCCTATATGATTGAAAATGTGAGATATATTCAACAAAATGTAAGAAAAAGTTTTACTGCGATAAGTAAACTACAGATTAAAAAATTCGGCTCACCTAGCCAGGGACGATATAGGCAGCAATGCCCTTGCGTCCCCTAAGTAAACTACAGGCCAACACTAGAGATGACCCACCTGACAAGGACGAGTGGGTAACACCCTCGTTTCCAGACAGTCATGTACCGGGATCGAATCCCGCGTTAACATTTTGTTTGATATGTGAATATCCTTCACCTGACATTCTTTTGATTCAAGAACCATATGTTTTACATGAAAATGTTATTTATGATATGGACTCTCAAATTATATGTTCGAATAAAACTGGGGAAAAATATACGACAACTATAATTTTAAATAAAAATATAAAGTTCAGCAAAAAGGAAAAATTCACAAATTCTTTTTGTACAACAATATCTATTTCTACAGTTAAAGCAAAATTAATTATTTCTAATTTCTACATTCATCCGAATACATTTAACCCTGTTCATCAAACATTCATTAGAGATCTGCTCAAAACGTATATAAATCAACCTGTAATCCTTTGCGGTGATTTTAATTCAAGACCTACTATATGGTTTGTTATAAACTCTAATGGATGTAGATTACAACCTATTATAGACGAATGTAACCTCTTTATACATAACCTGAAAAAACACCTACCTGCCGCGGAGAGTAAGTATAATTGATCTCACAATCTCGAATAAAACTCACTAAGTTTAATAAACAACAGGCATACCTCTGATTTGACTAATATTTCCGACCATGTTGCTGTTAAATTTGATATCAGGTTAAAGAATGGTCATTTATTCAATAATCAAATTTCCACTTTGAAAAAAATGCGAATTGGGCAAATTTTTCTAATAACATATCATTACAAGATACAAAAAACTGGTAATTGATAGAAGCAGATGAGGAAGACATTGATGGGATAGTGAACGCACTCATGAATTTATTGAGAGAAGCAGCATATAAATCTTCGAAGGTTAAATCCCCCATTAATAAACATGTTTCCAGAATTGACTGGTGGACTAATGAACAGGAAATAATAAAAAATCATTTTCATTATATTAGAAACTAGTATTATCGTCATAAAACAATCAGTTACTATACATTTAAGTTGGCAAGAAACAAATACACTAATGCAATAAGAAAAGCTAAAAGAACTAACTGGCGAAACGTTATTGAAGAAAATTACACAGATAATCCATTTGGTAATGCTTATAAGTTCTTCAATAAATTAAGATCCTCAAATGTAAAGAATGGAATTCCCATAATTGACAATTCACCAGAATATCTAAAAGAGCAAACAATGACCATATTAATGGACGATTTAATTCCTGAAGACGATCCTAATTTGGACAATTTTCAACAACAAATAATTATAAATTTTAAGCCACGAATGAATAATCCAAGCATAATTATTATCGAAGTAGAAGAAATAATGAATATCATTTCTAATTGTGATGTTTAAAAAGCTCCAGGTTTAGACAACATAAGTAACAATATTGTAGCGTAGAAATCAAGCCTTGAAATATCCTAAGATATAAAATAATTTATTGATGACGTCACAACGACGAGTCGACAATTATTAACAAGTCAGCAAAACTATCTACAGCTAGGGAATCTTAAGCAAGCAAGCAAAGAAATATTTTAAAGATGATTTCACAAATACAGAGTAATATATATTTTTTATAATCTGTTGAGTATTTTCATTGAATTATATTAAATTAAATAATAAAATATTTCTTCGCCACAATATGATCAAATGTGCTTACCCAAAAATTAAGCATATGTCATGCAAACTATTTAATAAATGTATTCAAAAAGGGGTATTATCCGGAGAAATGGAAAATAGCAGCTCTAAAGATAATTCCTAAACCACATAAATCTAATTTAGAATCAACAAAAAGTTATCGACCTATCTCATTGATTTCAAATCTTTCAAAAATTTTCGAAAAATTTTTGAAAAATCGAATTTATGAATTTTATGAAAGTAATAATCTTTTGAGCTCCAGACAACATGGATTTGTCAAATAAAAATCAACGACAACGTGCTTGAATAAAATATTTATCGATCGAGGATCAACAGCGATACGACTTGGATATTCCAGATATAATTGAAAATTTGATTAAATATAAAATTACACTATTGAAGAAAAATACTAACCAAACATTTCAAAGTTTCTTTCCCGCTAATATTCCGAATTATTTTCGGGCAAATTTCCACAACTCTCAATTTATTACAAATCACGGAAATTTTAGAAGCTTTTTAAAATTCATCAAAGCAGTGCAGGATTCAAGATGCTTCTGTGGATGTGAGAAACAAATTTCTATTCATCTGCTGCTAAATTGCCCCGTCTTCCAAGAGTATAGAGAGAGAAATAAGGATAACCCAGGCCCCTGGAGCGCAAGAAACGCCAACTGCCCGGGCTGTCAAGCTAACTAGTAGAAACCAGTTACTCTAGATTATATTTACATAGAGCCAATTGCAGAGCCGAACCAGCTGGTCAGGAAGTTCCATGCCTGCAGAGAACCCGGGAGTCCAGCCAACGAGACTGGGTCGAAGGAGGTCTTCCCAAGCAGCAGAGCTGTCTTCATTCTGTGTTGCTTGAAAGCAGGACATCTGAATAGAAGGTGGTCCACAGTCTGTTGTTCCTCCATACAATGTGGGCAAGATGGGTCTTCCCCAAGACGCCAGAGAACCAAGTCTGCCCGAACATGGCCATGTCCTGTAAGTAAAGTGGTGGTGACTTCTCCAGGACAGACCTTAGGGAGGAATTGGAGCAGCCGGTCTGGAGTATGGGCTATTCTCCTCAGGTGTCTGTTGTAGTGGTCCTGGCAATAAACCTCCGTCCATGCGTCTAGGGCTGCCGCGCGTGAGTGGTTACGGGCCAGGCTTCTAGGCAGAATGGAAAATGATGGCTCTAAGATCAAAACGGCCGCGTTCTTAGCAGCTCTGTCTGCTCTTTCCTTTCCGTCGATGCCGCAGTGTCCCGGCACCCAACACAGATTTACGTTTTGGTTGGTGTTCAGTGCGAGAATAATCTTAGCTACTAATGTCGATCGAACTGGACCTGACGTACATATGGCTGACAGAGCTGATCTGCAGTCCGACGCGATAGTGATCGCATTTCTTGAATAACCTTCCTTCACCAGACGGACCGCCCAGCAGATTGCCAGAAGTTCAGCCTGGAAGGCTGTGCAGTCGGGATGGAGCCGTAAGAGAACGGGCTGCTGATCTTCTGATGAGGGAACAATTGCAGCGCCCACCCCAGCCTCATTTTTTGATCCGTCTGTGAATATTATAGGTGTTGTTATCTCCTCGATGTTTAGACTGAAAGACAATTGACGTCTATCTGGAGGGTATGGCAAAGAAGCAGGGCCTGGTCTAGATTCAAAATTTCCTTCATTGATTTCCTTCAGGAACGCCGTACGAGACCTAACAATAATATCGAAAGGAGGGCTGCCGGTGATGGAGATGGCTGAGACTGTAGGTGTGTAAGGACCTCCTCTCAGTACACGTTTCGCAAAATTGCAGTGAAGGCTCCTAAGTTGACTAATGCCTTCGCTGGAGAGAGCACGACCTCCCCATGCTGACGCTCCGTCCAGCTGAAAAGAAGATTCCAAATTTACCCTGTATGGTGTGGGTGAGTCGTGGGATTATTGATCTGCATCTACGTGTGATCTTGCGTAGGAGGGCGACAAATCCGCGGGTCTGGTAAAACTCCACTCCTAAGATTGTGACGGTCTTCTTGATGTTTAAAGGTTGACCAAGGACTCTGAGCCCTGTCTCGGAGTTGGGGTGGACATTACGTCATTGGAACAGGCAAGCTTGAGTCTTAATGGGGTTTATATTAAGACCATTTATCGTGCACCAAGATGTCAACCTCTCCAAGAAGGTGTTAGTGGCAGAGACCGGCAGGCGACTACGAACCTGAGTCATAAGGGTGAAGTCGTCCACGTAATCTATTAATCGGCTATCTATGATGGAGGGAAGGGTGAAGATGGTCCGAGCAACTATGTTCCACAGGAAAGGACTTGGCGCTGAACCCTGGGGAGTGCCGAGTTGGGAGGACGTACATTCTGTTGCTGTCCAAGCTGAGTAAGAAACCGTCCGGTCTTCCAAAAAGCTTTTTACTAAACAGGTAATAGACTCTGAACAATTTAGACGTTCAAGATTTTGTATGATTGCCGGCCTCCAAACAGTGTCGAAGGCCTTACTGATGTCCGAGCTGATGACAAGAGTTTTCCTCCAGTGAGCTTGTCTTTCTTCAATTAATTGAGTGATACTCGCCAGTTCATCTTCCGCTGAACGACCATTTACGGTACCCAATACGGTTTTGTATTGATCTTCAAAGAACCATCCATGACGATCCGCGAGCCTCTGAAGTCGGGCCAGGATACATCTCTCAAATACTTTGGCCATAGTGTTCAATAAAGTAATAGGTCTGTATTTCTCCAGCTGACTGGTGGCTGAATTGGAGGATTTAGGCAGAAGTATGAGGCGGCCTTCTTTCCATTGACGGGGGAAGTGGCCTATACGAAGGCATTTGGTGAACAATTCGGCCAGCAGGAATTGCAAGGAAGGGCCGCCCAGGTCTAGGCATTTTGAACCAAGACCGTCAGGGCCCGGGGCTTTCCTTTTTCCACAGCGATGAATGGCTCGCAAAACTTCCCAGGGTTTGAATTCAGGTTCGTCTGAGTGAGCAGAAATTGCATTCCTTTGCGGGTGAGGTCTGGTGTCAGGTAGGAAAAAGTGATTTAACAGGGTCTGGCAAGTCTCATGAGGATTGTAAAGAGAGCCGTTATCATGTTTGAGAAGTGGCGGACCTCGGGGGGAGCCGCGGCCCCGGGCGATAAATCGATGTATGTCACTCCAGTATGCGGATGACACCTCCTTGCAGAGATTAAACCAGGTTTTACTTTTAGCTTTCCGTATAGCCGCCTTCAGTCGATTATGGCACGCTCGGTATAAACCGCGGAAGAAATTCCTAATAGAACACCGGACTTTCTGACTATAACGGCGGAGGGAGATAACCAACCTTCTGATCCGACTCAGTTCGGGGGTCCACCACGGCTTTGACGGTCTTGTAGTATTGGAGCGTCTCCCCATGGAAGAGTCACAAGCTGATTGCAGGATTGAAGTCAGAAGGAGGACCACCCTGTCAATATCTTCTGGGCTAGAGGCCTCGCGTTTAATAAGGTAGTTCCACCATCAAATTATAGGGGCATTGCCCTTATAAGCAACTTGTCAAAACATTTTACATCCATATTAAAAAATAGACTAAGTAATTGGATTGAAAATAGAAAACTCATAGCG
Organism: Cordylochernes scorpioides; assembly: GCA_030710605.1. NCBI lineage: Eukaryota > Metazoa > Arthropoda > Arachnida > Pseudoscorpiones > Chernetidae > Cordylochernes > Cordylochernes scorpioides. The sequence continues at coordinate 67,964,344 of CP092886.1, forward strand.
GAAAACCAGGCAGGATTCAGAAAGGGCTACTCGTGCAAAGACCATATCTTCACGCTTACGTCACTAATTCAAATGACATTAAACCGCAAAAGGAGGAAACTTTACACATTCTTTGTTGATCTTAAAAAGCGCTTGATACAGTTCCACATCTACTATTATGGAGAAAGCTTGCGCTTGTTGGTTTAAGTGGGCGATTTATCAAACTTATACAGAACTACTATGCTCAAATGATGGCAGCGGTCAGATGGAGCGGCTCTTTTACAGAATTTATCAAAATACAATCAGGTGTTCTTCAGGGTGAACCTCTTTCACCGTATTTATTTATTATTTTCAATAACGATCTGGTTGCTACGCTGGATGATTCTGACCTGCCAGGTATATACTTACCGGGCCATGGAACTATACACCTGCTCCTGTTCGCGGATGATATAGTCTTCCGTGGTGAATCCAAGATAAATATCCAAATAAAGATTAATTTAATAAAAAAATATTTTGAGGAAAATAGTTTAACTCTGAACCAATTCCAGTCTAAAATCGTAGCGTTTCGAAATGGAGGCCGCTTGGCTAGATCAGACCTTTGGTTTTGGGGCCAACAACCTTTGACAGTTACCTCAAAATATACGTATCTTGGCTACCCCTTAACAATCAAGAATCCAACTGCTTACGTGGCGCAGCACTTTAAAAGCAAAGCATTGATTGATACAAACGCAGTATGGAGAATACTATCTAAGTCAAGAACCATATCGTTCGGAGCAGTGATGAAATTACTTGACTCCATAGTTTTATCCACGTTATTATACTCGGCCCCACTGTGGGCGACGAATCAGATAGGAGTTGTAAACCAGATCCAGGATATTTTTCTTACGGCGATTTCTTGACCTTCGCAAATTTACACTCCGGGCTATATCTTACGAACAGAAACCGAAAGGATGTACCTTGAATTAAACATTACGAAATTGATTCTAAAGTTCTAGATACGGATTTTAAAAATGGACAGGACAAGATTACCTTATGTTTGCTTGTTCCAGCTCTAGGAAGTTTCAATTTTGGGAAAAGCGGGAAACAACTTTATTTATAACCTGAATAACATCATTTACTCTTGGGGTTTTTCTTTTCTTAAGAACTGTGAAGATTATATGGTTTTGCGAGGAGAAATGCCTAGAATAGTTCAAACCACAGTGGACCAGCTACTCCAATTTGACCGAGCTAAGATACAAAACTCAACTCATTGTATTCACTATCAATCTCTAAGTAGATCCTTTATGACGGAGGACTACTGAAAATAGCCCGTCAAAGGATTCTATGGCTATTTTCCCACGAGGATATCACGGGATTTTGGAACAGCGACCCTTTAAATTTCTACTTCTGCAATGCTGGCATCCAAAAAATTTGGTTCATTATCTATTCCATTGCCCATTCCTACAGGAAAAGAGACTGGAAATTCGCGAAATTTCGGGGCTAACTCACTATAATGAACAACATGTATATGTAAAAAGAGATGAAATCCTCTGAATAATGTAAGTATAAGAGTTCAAGGCATGCGAGGATGCGTTTCTTAAAGATTTTAATATGGGCGAGCTTTCGGGTTATCAACCCTTCTACAGGACAACATATCTGAGTAAAAGTGCATCTTATATACATATCCATTATAGTACAACACATTAGACAGACAGGACACTCTTTCGATACTTCTCAACCACAGGCATATTACTCAGGAATCACGAACAAATACAGAAGGTTGGTCGTCGAGGCGTTGCTCTCTTTAAGACATAACAGTATTAACAGACATATAGACATCCCCGATATATACAATGCAATATTGCCATAGTGTACCTTGGTGACCATTGCTAGAGCGTTTTATTTTATTTTATTTTGGATCGTTTTACTATTGCAGTCTTAAATTCAACCGTATCCTTTTGTACAACTATTTTTGATTTTACTTCTTAGCATACTCAGAACACGCAGCTTTCTCTTATTTTTACTTTTTCACCAATTATGTTAATATGTTTATAGTTTTCTTGTATATATGCTAATTTTCTCAATATGGATATGTATATAAGATGCACTTTTACTCAGATATGTTGTCCTGTAGAAGGGTTGATAACCCGAAAGCTCGCCCATATTAAAATCTTTAAGAAACGCATCCTCGCATGCCTTGAACTCTTATACTTACAACATGTATATACAATTTTTACTACTCTCCAGCTGGATAAAACATTTGTTTATAAATATTTAAAATTTTTCAAGGCGATTGACAAAATGAGGGAAGAAGTGCTCAACTCCCCAGACAACGGCTGATTGCTCCACCTCCCCTCTAAATTGCTTTTCCTCCTTACTCATGTACATATATAACCTCTTAGGGGAATCCTCTTGTAAGACAATAGTGTCTTAATGAAGGTTTTTGTTGTTGTTATTATAATAGGGTTGTTACCTGGTGGAGAGAAGAGTTGAGGAAGTATTTAAAGGTCTGTTCTTTACATGAGGATTCAACCCAGGAGGATTTTGTCTCGTTATTGACCATGTCTAGGAATGTAGTCCAGATAGGTATATGGTCAGTGAAGGCCATCTCATCTAATAAACCTCTAGTGACATGGATAGCCAATGAGCTGGATGCCAGAGTTACATCTATAGAAGAAGATAAAGGCCCATTTGACCAGGTCGAGTCCACAGGAGGTCCCAAGAAATGAAAATCATTGAAGCTGGCGAACTCTTCAAGATTAGCACCCGGAAGTCCAACCTCGCACCGATGCCCCAGGTAGGAGAGTGGGCGTTAGTGTCCATACCCAGGATCACTGGAAGAGATGTCCGTCTTATCGTATCTTCCAGAAGAGGGATGAAATCATCGGCAGCTGTAAGGCCGTGCCAGTAGGCCGAGTGCACCACGATGATGCTCTGCTCTAGACATATGGCTATGGAGGTTATGGCGGTGTCTGGGGAGGTTAGAGGGATGGGATGAAGGTTGCTACGTGCCACAATTCCCGAGGGGATGTAGGCGCCTGGGACAAAAAAAAAATGCCTGAAACCCACGTGTGGGCCAGAAGAAGTTAGTTGAGAGTTCTTGCAGGAGCACGATGTCGGCCTGTGTCGAATTTGCCAAATTTGCAATTTCAAGAATGGCAGTTGGTGATTTTCTAGCGTTCACCTGCAGGACACGCAATGGCCTAGACATTGTTACTTGTTCGGGCTATTCTCTCTTTTACAAAGGGAGAGGTAGATAATGTGGCAAAGTGGTTGTGGGAGCTCCAGATTTTTTTTTCTGCAGCGGCAGCAGCGGCTTTGGCTTGGCTCGACCGAGCATCGGATGCCCTCATGCTCTGCAGAGCCGCAGCGATAGCAGATTGGATGGGCAGCTGGACAGGCAGAAGCGCGGTGGCCGAAGCCACAGCAAGGGAAGCATTGCTTTAAAGTATGACTGCGCTCATACCTGTGCACTAGACCCGCCACAGGAATACGTCCATGTTGACCGAGGATTTCGGCGACTTGGTTGTCCACTTCGATGAACACTGTACTAGTGCTGTGTGCCGCATTATTCGATCGATGGACTACCCTGATTTCACGCTTTTCCAGGAGTGACTGCACGGAGTGGTTGGAGCGGAAGCTCTCGCATATCTCATCGTCCCGCACTTCCCCGTCCACTCTGAAGAGGCAGTATCTTGGTAGGATAACCGGGCACTCGGGGCAGCTTAGGCCCGTTGGCTGGGAGGTCAGCCCAGTGGCCAGCTACTTTGCCATTTGGGTTGTTTTGGGGTGAAAAACCACCTCGCCGCTGGTGTTGATGGACGCCACCACGTGTTTTGATGACGCTAGGGAAAGATGAATCTTTTGAATTTCCCTCAAAAATTCCCTTGGGTTGCTTTGGGGTTAGCCGACCTGACGACGACATGCGATTCGAAGGAAGGAGCCAGATTCACAAATGTGGATTTCGCTTTGGGTTTCGGAGGTGCAGGCTTTACCGGCTTGTCTTTCTCTGCCACTACCGAGGCGAAAGAGGTGGAGGGAATCGGGACGTTGGCTGTGGGATTGGGTCTTCCTAGACTGGCTCCCTTGAAGGCGTCCTTAAGAAGAAGTTCTGCCTCTTGGACGAGAGTCAGTATCAGTCCTTTGGTGGCCATCTGTATTTTTTCGGGGGAGTCCAGGCTGGTGTCGGCAATCGCTTCGAAGGTTTGGCACTCAAAGTTGAACAAGTTCGCCGTGCTGTTGAATTTAAATTGGTGATGGGAAGACGGGAGGAGGTCTTCGTCCTCAGAACGCGGCCGCTTGTTGGCCTGCTGACTTCCTCCACCACCGCCATCATACTGGTTCAGCTCCATAAATAAAAAATATCAAAAAGCAAATCTACTCCAAAGAGAGTAAAAAAAAGGCAGACCAGACAAAGAACATTATTCCGTTAACGAGATGAGGTGTGTATGGTTATTGGTTCGGCCAACAACAAATATCCAATTTATATACACATATATTTTTACATAATGAGGTTTGAAAAATGCAAATAATCTTCATCTATTTACATGCACAACAATTTATTTTACCATCACTACAGCATAAATCACTCTTGGTGAAATTTTTTTATTGCAATTCAGATTCTGCAACTGAAGCTTTACAAGCGTTTCGTACCTTTAAAGGTATTCGAAGCGGTAAAGGACCCATGAGTTGCTACTCTCTAAGGCGAATGATAAAAACTTTGGAGAAGACTGGATCTCTGGAAGCAAAACCTCGGAGTGGAAGACCATCGACATGCAAGTCAGGGGTTGCTACGGTTTCGCAGAATGTTGAAGCTATTGAAACGTTATCCACGTATGGAGAAGTAAGTGCTCGACAAACGGGGATTTGGTATGGAAAAGTTTGGAGAGCACTAAGAATTTGTCTTAAAAAATACCCGTAAAAAAATTCAAAGACTTCACGAGCTAAAAGTCGGCGATTTTGAAAAGCGTCAAGAATTCGCTTCATGGGTTTTCCGGCAAATTGATATTGATGAAAACTGGCTGTTGAATGTTCTGTGGACAGATGAAGCTCAATTTTCTCTGAACGGAGAAGTTAACACTCAAAACAGCCGCATTTGGGCAACAGAAAACCCTAGGATTTTTACAGAAATGCCACTTCATCAGCGCAGAGTTATAGTTTGGTGTGGGTTCACTTCTTCTTTTATTATTGGGCCATTTTTCTTTGAAGAAATAAATGGAAGAACATTTAAAACCGCTTCTGTAACTGGTGAACGTTATGTTCAACTTTTGAGAGAAAAGGTTATCCCCATATTGCAGGACAGACAAGCACTGAGCGAAATAACATTCATGCAATATGGAGAACCTCCTCATATCTCCCGCGGTGCCAAACAATTGCTGAAGGATACGTTCGGGGAAGATCGTGTGATAAGTCGCCACTTTATACACCAGTGGCCTTCAAGATCACCAGACTTGACGCCTTGCGATTTTTGGATATGGGGGTACATTAAGTCGCGTGTTTATCGATGCCGGCCTACCACATTGGTCATGTTGAAGGCTTCTATCAGACGGCACGTTTCATCAATTTCATCAGATATTTATTTAATGCTGTCCAATCTGTCATCTATCGTCTGCAGGCGGTGTTTGAGAATGAAGGGCGCCACATTGAGCAAGGATTGTGATCTAATACAAGAGACAAGGCCTCCAAGAGACAAGTTACCTCATGTGTTATATAAGCTGCCATGTATTATATTATCTACCAATGTTTTGCAGCTCTTTGTGTTGGGTTATGGGTAAATAAATTCTGTCCTCATATCTTGTCTCTTTTTTATTTGTGAACAGTAATTTTTGTTTGTTTGTCATTTGCTCACATCTTATATTATGTCGTGCAGACCAAAGTGTCATAACTTCTCGAATAACACTGTACACACAATTTTACCCCTTATGTTTAATTTATCGCTTTTCGCTCATTAAAAGAAATAGCATAAGGAATATTCTCTGTAACCCCCACCTTTAGAAATTTTGGGCAAAAAAAAATAATACAAAATGATTTTACTACCACGTTTTTCAACGCAAAAGGTTGATTTAAAAATTATATTTATTTTTGAGGGGATACATTTTTAAAAATCGTGTACAGTATAATAAACAATGATAACATTTGACAAGCCCATAGGATATTTGGAATAAAGTACGACAAATGTATTTTGTCACTCCCATCTATATTTCATTTGTTGGATCATGACAAATTTCCAGTTAAATAGTCGAGTGTCGCCAATTATTCAAGAAATTACACATTCCTTATAGCAAGAAATCCTATTAGTAGTACCATCATAATTTTTGGTACTATATTAACATTTAAAAAAATCGTGTATTGAATTCAGCTATGTTTTTCAAACATTCAATATATTTGACAAAACTCTATCAAAAATATAAATATTTTTTGCTACATGTTTTAATTTGCATATACCTATTTTACATATCTCAGATTGTATTTAAAAATCGTTAACCATTTCTTCTAACTTTTGGCGAAATGGTGCTTTATTAATTAACGATTTGATATTATCAGGATTCTTTCCTGGTATACAAAAAGGAAAAATACGTGTCGATCAGTTATATTTTTCAATTAATCAAACAATTTGGCCGCTGAATTTCTGATTCTGGTACAGCGCCATCTAGGGAATGAAATTGTAACTAAAATCAATTTCGAAATTTTCAATATTTGCCATAAAAAATCCCATTGCATTCTGAACACAATGGTGTTTACCGCATTGCTCTAGCGCAAATATTCGCGGAGTTATTAATTTTTAAAGTTGTGCGGGACTTTTGGATCACCCTGTATATATATATTGTGCAATTAATATATAAAGAGGGAGCAATCCCTCGAAATGTTAAAAAAAAAAAAAGCTTTTCTTTTACATATCCAGGTACACCTTTTTTATATGTATAAATATATTCAATGTATCGCATCTGGACTCAAACTCAAAATATTTATATTAAGAAAATTATCTTTTAAAGAGAGAGAGAGAGCGAGAGAAAAAAAAATGGTCCGAAGAAGGATTTATAGGTCCTGCCATCTAGTAGAAGTAATTGTAACTATTTTAGCAAGGCCTTCCTATACGTTTTATTCTAGAGGAGCGTAGAAGGTAAAACACTACTTTGTTAATTTATAAATGTGTATTTTATACTGATAAAATTTATAGTATACATTCATAAGCATCAAAATAACAAAATATCATATTTTCTTCCTATCATTGGTGTGTCAACCACTGTGTTTTTAAAAGTAAAATATAAATTAATTATTGAATCTAGGTTGTCTTTATTGGGTTCAATTTTACTATATGTATTTTATTAATCATCTAGTTTTCACAATTGTGTAAATTCATTGTTTTTGTAGTTGAGAAAGTTAGCGTTCTCATACACAAGATGTTTTCAACACTGTACATTAGAGAGGTCGTGTGCGCTTTAAATATATATATATTTTTAAATACACATACTTAAAAAAATATATTTAAAAACAATATTTAAAAAAAATACAAAAGTACTTAAAAAAAAAAACTGGCCCATGGGGGGATCGAACCCACGACCTTCGCGTTATTAGCACGACGCTCTAACCAACTGAGCTAATGGGCCGTTGTCGAGGAGTTCATATTTATCTATTTTAAATAATCTCAAATTTTTTAATGAAAAGTATATATACGAGATAAAATTTGCAGTTACATTAATACAGCTGAACATATTTTGTGATTATTTAATTGCACATATAAATAGATTTACAATTAATATACTATTTTTAAAATAGTTTATATATTATAGGATGTTTCGGATCAAGTTGTACAGCTTCCGCTGTGCGTGGTCTACGTAGCAGTGTACACACCGCGGTTATCACTGACGGCGGACGCGTCTCTTATCAAGCGCGATGAAAGCTCGAGTAAAAAACAGATGACCTATTTGTTAACACGGACCTTTTATATATAACACCGTTCTTGGAACATTCGGAAGGATAAGAACACATGATATACAGTGTCATCTATGTAGAGGGAAACAACGATATAACCTGCGGCGTTTTACTACTCTACTAGCAATAATGCGATTACAGTATGATGAGGGGTGCTCAGCAATGGACTTGTAGTGTCCCGTACTGATGAGTCAGGACGTTTTTCTCTCATCGTAGCAATACTATTTAATATTATCGGTAAACTAGTTACATTGATAGTTTTATTTACTAATTTGATGCAAATGTAGCATCTGGAAAGGTATGTTTTTAGCATTAAAGAACTCAATTCATTTTTTCTTTCAATTTTTTTTTTTTTAGCCTCAGCGTTTTGAATTGCGTTCCCTCTCTCAACACAAGGGCTGTAAAAGTTGGGATTTGACCAAATTTACAACTACTCCTTTCTGTAGATGAACCTTGTGCAGAAGTCATTTCGACCTTGACAATGACAAAGTTCCGCATGGTTTAGTCCATATCTAAATGAGGTGATTTCTTCAGGAAAAACAATAAAAACTTTTTATTATAATGAAATTTTGAAAGTTTATTCTTCGCTTTCTTTGTTTTATAAATAGAGCAGATTAAATAACAACACCTATAGGCCAAACCGATAAATGTTGCTTAACTTGATCACACAATTATTATTTTCTTGTTTAAAAAAAAAAAAAAAAAAAGATTATTTATTAGTCCTTTCTGATACATAAAAAAAAAGCCCAAAGAACTTAAATTAGAGCCGGTTTTTCCAAACGGGATGCTAAAAAAAAAATTAACAAATAGCAGTTAACACTTAAAAAGTATGAAGAACCTGAGTTAGCATAAGATTGCACATAAGATGCACAAGTCCAAAGGGTCTAAATTAGTAGCAGTTCACGCACGAAAACTTCAAGTATATTAAATTAATGACATTAATGCACGGGGTTCACCCAATCTAAATTACTAATTTATATGTGATATAAAATAAACTCCAAAGACACTAAATTATTTACGTGCACATACGGGACGCTCAAAGCCCTTAAATCAATAGAGTCCTTTACACATATCTGAGCCACTTAAGACTGCAAAATCCACATCAGTTCGCATATGAAAACATTAGATAAAGCTATATTTTCCGCATTTTACATGTGTAAAGCACAATTTGATTAGCAGCCCCGTAAATAAAGATATCTCCGCACAATTTGAAAAATTACCTAAATTCTTGGGTTCTAATATTTATTCTACCAATTAGTTTTCTTGTTATAGTGTATGTAATTTCAACTTAAGATTAGAAATAAGGAGTTCTGTCTAATATTGAAGTCTTATAAAAAATAGAAACCGTTCTTTACTGTCTTTGAACAGTCCCAAACTTTAGGAAGAATTTTTGAAGTTTATAAAGTTGACGTAGTTACAAATTTAGCGACCTCAATCTTCTAGTTTGCAGAAATGGTATAATCGAGTTTTCCTTGTTATTAAAACGTGTCTCTCCCCGTTTTTACTAAATAAATTATGTGCGGTAAAAATACTCCCCAAACGAGACATGGAAGAATGCGTGTTCTTGAAGTTTTCCAAGTTGCAGTGTACAAGTTTAAGATAAAGCTCCCCCACAACGCTGTCTGGAAAATTCGATAGTTTCGCTGAAAAAGTTGAAACGCGACTCTCATCAATTATAAAAGGCGTTCGAAATATGGATCAACGATTTCAAAAAATCTTGAGAACTTCTTGCGTATTAAAAAAATCAAAAACTGGGCATTAAATTCTCTACACCAGGAAGAATTTCAAACAAGATATTTTATTAGACTAAATCATTATAGTGAAAATAACAAGTGATTAAATTTTTAACAAATTTGGAGGTCTAGATCCTGAGAAATCATCATCCTGACAAATCAACTTTTTGCGACGAATAAAGTTTCAAATGCAATTTATTTATGAGAAATATGCTATACAATCTCATCTTTTCAACACATTGTAGGCCTTGCTACCGGCGCCTATTTTGCATAAATGCGTTGAAAATTTGATCATCTGCATATCACAGCATCTTCCTTTCTTGTAAATTTCAGGTCAGTTGCGTAGCGCCTTCTTGGTAATTGTGTGATAATAATGATAATCAAAATAAATACAATCACCGTTGGGTAAAGCGCACCTTTTGTGGTTGCAAAAATTGCAAGCATTCGTCCTTGTCTTCAATTCCGGGCTAATTGTCCAATTCTGGGGAAGGACTTCTAGCCCCACATCATGGCAGCAGACGCGATGTCAGGTGGCAAGGGATCTTAGGATCTGGCGGCAGGATATGTCTCGCAGGGGTGGAGGAAACGTTGGGCCAGCAGGGGAACAGCGCCAGCGTGCAGTGAGGCAGGAGTCTTGGCTTGGCTTGGAATCCAGTAGAAGTGGCAGATGGATAATGGAGGAAGAAGGTCCTTGAAGCTTAGAACTTGAGAGCCCTAAACTTCAGGATGGGGCAACTTGAGGCTCTCGCCTCGTGCTTGTCAGGAAGGCCCTTGGCACACTTGGAGGTGCGCTGGTCAGCAAGGGATGGGCAGGCACGGCCTTCATGGCCGTCTTCACCGCAGTGGAAGCACTTTGGAGCTCTGGAGCATTGTGCATAGTTGTGGCCGAAGCCACAACAGCGGAAGCAGACGCGGGCGCGGATGGACTCCTCGAAGTTGAGGATTACTCCATCCACCACGATCCTCCCGCGCACGCCCAGGGCTCTGAAGGTTTTGAGGTCCACCTCGATGAAGGCGGTGCAGGTCCCGTTTCTGAGTGCAGAACGGTGCGACACGCGCACCACCTTGTCCCCAGGAAGTTGTCTGACAGCAGGGGTTTCCAGGAAGATCTCCTCAATGGTGGAGTTGGATGTCTCCTCGCAAGCATTCGAGCATGACACACATCTATATGCTCTAGATATATAACGTCAGTAGGACAAGATATTTATACGACGTTATAAAAGAGACAATATATTTGCATATCGATTCTATTGTTAAATATGACGTCTTATATAGATTACTAGACGAATGACCCGGCTTCGCCCAAGAATTCCCCCGAGTGCAATTTCCTTCATACTGAAAGTACATCAATAATAAATAGTAGAAGTTCCATAGAATAGCAATACAGAAATAACACATAAACCACAGGCAAAAAGTGTGTGTGGTGGCAAAATTATATTAGTGTTTTGGTATTTTTTGCAATCCATTTAGTTGTTTCAGAATCAATATAGTTTAAATAGATGGCAGCTTTTCCACCCAACCCTCGAGGTACCCGCTCCAGCGTATTAACCCTTGAAATTGCTAGAGTTGAGTGAGTGACTGCGATGGATCTTGACTGCGATGTCCATCTTCTCAGTAAGAATAAGAAAAAATAGGTTTTTTAAAAAAATTGATCCAAAATACTGGCATGTAAATATTTTCTGTAAAAAAATTAAAAGAGCACATGGAAATTAGGTAAACATATGTATTTACTAATGACGCGACTGCATTTTAAACGATTTAATAAATAAAAAAAGGCCAGAACAAAAATTAATAAAAAATACGAAAGCCATTATTTACATACAGTAACGCTAATTTTGTAAAGTTTTTTTTTAAATTGCATTGTGTGCACTTACCGTAACTTAGTAATATAAATTTCTCTCTCAATACTTTTGTAAAAAAAAAGTAACACTCGTATAAAAAGATATTTCAAAAAAAGTTCGCAAGCAACTTGAAAAAAAAAAAGCAGAATGCTCATTGGTCGTTTAATTGGCCTGGTGCTGTTACTTCGTCTCGTATTTACTCCGCGTAAAAAAAGTTCTTCAAATGAAAAAAATAAATAGCCAAAAATCCTAATCAAAATGTAGCCGAAAATTTTCCTCTGGTTTATAAAAAGCGACATTAAAATTTGATACCAATTGGTTCAGTAGTTTTTGAGTTTATCGCGAAACAGACAACAGACATTGACTTCTATATATAAGAAGATATGATAAATATATACTGTAATAAACTTCTTAATTCTTATATGTATGTATGTTTATTTTTTTATTGCCGATTGGTTCTCTACTATCACGTGACATTAATAGCCAATCGGCGTTGAGTTCATTTGTGCTTGTATTTTTTAAAAGCTTTTCTTTCCCAGAGTGTTGTAGTTATGAATCATGTTGATATTGGTCAATTTTTATATCTGTTTTATAGGGATCTCACGCTTAATTGTATTGGTAAATATCGTTGGCAACGACTCATTTTTAGGTTTAATTTTTAAAAATAAATGCTCCGTCGTATGTTACGACGGGCTCTAGTGAATATATAATTGGCAGGAAAGATTCGCTTCGACGAGAGATTAAAACATATTTTAGGACGTTCAAGCTGAGTGTACAATATTGGAATAATGAAAGATATGAGGTGTGAAGAAAAAGTTGAGATGGCAAATATGTACTTGAGAGATAAGATATGGACGTATTATCGGGGACTACAACTAAACTTCATCTCGTTGCCTGGATTCAACTGGTAAACCTTGGACGTTAGGGACAGATGATTTAAGTTACGGCAAGTTTACAATGATCGATTATATAATTGGTGGATTGATTAATAATATCAAATAATAATCTACGTTGGCCTACTCGGTAAATTATCACGTGACGTTACGTCAGCACTTTTATTGTAAATGCCTGTTGGTTGGCATTCTGCGCTCCAGGAGCATGGGGCTTGTAAAGAAAACTATGATTCTCTCTATCATAAGTATTTTGTAACTATGTAGAAAAAAATATTGCTTTCAATCTTCATGACGTGGTGTAATCTTACCCATATGATAATTAAAAAAAGTATTTTGTTTATGTTTCTAAAAGTCTGTTTTGTGATCACAAGAAAGCTGTAAATAGTTTTCTTGTGAAAAATAACTTTGTTTTATTTAATAGATACCCATTCTGATCTTATTCATAATAAAGAAGTCAACGTAAAGCCGATCGCCCCTCACAGTACAACAAGAGAAACCATGAATATAGAGAATACAGATATGAATTTTGTGTAAATTTGCCGACGTTGGTGCTGAGAATCTCACCCGATTTTGTGCGTTTTGTACAAAGATGTAAAAATGCATTGTTTAGATGCATCAATATCATATAATGATATTAAAACACTTCAGATTGATTTTATTAGGTTGTAGCTCCCAATTCCACGGGAATTCGAGATCAAAACCTGACATATATTATTTTTTTCCTCCTTTTTTGAGGTCCTAAGCAATAATTCCAAAAAAAAAAAGAGTCTCAAGGGAATCCGACTTGAAATCGTGCATCACATCAATACATTATATTTAGGCAAATATATATATACACCACTGGCCATTAAAATTGCTACACACGTAATTTAATGCAAAAATGCATTATACTGGAAATAACAAATGATTAAATTTTGAAGGAATTTAGAGGTCTGGATCCCGAGAAAGAAATACCCAGAAAAACCACCAATGGCCGCAATAACAGCACTTATGGCCTGGGCATTGATTCGAACAGAGATTGGATGGCAGGAACAGGCACACCCCCCAACCCAGCTTCGTCCCGATGCCGCAGTTTATCGACATTAGTTACTAGCGTGTAATGACGAGCAAGTCGCTCGGCAATCATTGACCAGTTGTTTTCAGTTGGTGATAAATCAAGATAACGTGCTGGCCAGGGAAGTACCCGGACATTTTCTGTATAAAGAAAGTCCGTACAATATCGGCAACATGTAGTCGTGCATTATACTGCACGGCGTCTTTCAGACGTCAAATAAAGGTTACTGCCACGGGTCTTAACACAACGGAAATGTAATTGGGACTGCTCAAAGTGCCGGGAATACGAACCAGAGGTGATAGAAACGTCTATCCAATTGCACCCCATACCGTCACCAGGGGTGAGGGGGAGCTACAGTGATGCTACCCCCATACTACCATGATTTGTCATCCTGTGATTTTATTGTTTGGAGGAGTGAAAACAGTGCTGAAGAGCAAAATATTTTCTACTTAGGATGAGATAAGGGAAGAAACTCTCAGTAAACATAAATCCGTCCAAAGTACAGATTTCGAAAATTGGTTTTCTTTCTTTGTAAAAAAAAAAAAGATAAAATATTGTGCAGTGTATAATGGTACTTATTTTGAAGGGGATACTATGGCCATTTATGTGTGTGTATAATTTCCAATTTTCTTAATAAATTTCAGTTTATTTACTTATATTCGGTCATTGCCATAACTTTTTAGACAAATCTTGTATTTACTATGTGACAACTAAATATTTGGATTATATTAACTATACATGTATATCATGTCGCGAGTCTAGGTACTTTACATTTTTATATGTACTTTGTGCATGATATTTACATGTACTTTATATTATCTGTATATGAAATTTCTGCTTACCTTTGTTTTTTCTATATTAATTGATTTGTGAGCCTTAAATTACCCTATATACTTACTATGCATGTTTTTTTTTTGTACTTAAGAAACATGTTTTATATTCTCTTTATTTCCTTTGTGATTACTGTTTATATGTACTTTTTTTATATTTTCTGCCTGTGTGTTTTTCTTTGTGCATATTGTAAATGCGCGTTATACTTTCTGAATTCGAAACTATTATAGACGCGTATGATTCTTTTCAAAAATAAAACAATTTCTACTGCCCTTACTGCAATAGAAAAATTAATGGGAGGGGAGAGTAAGGGCAGTAGAAATTGTTGCATTTTTTAAATAATCATACGCGTCCATAATAGTTTCGAATTTTCATAACAGATGGCGTGCTAATGCATCATAATACTTTCTGAATGTTTTACTTATTATATGCGAACTTTATATTGTCAATATGTTCTCTTACGGCCTTATTCACATTATACTCATTGTATTCATAATTTGCGTCCATTAGATATGTATTTTATATTCAATCATATATGCGGGTTTTGCATTCATAGCATCCCTATTATTTACCCTTTTTTTACACATAAAATAAATATAATAATGATGTCAATGTTAAGCAAATTAGAAGCGCTACATATAGGCATCTATACATTTAAGCAATAGCCCGTCGTAAATGCGACGAGACATTTCAGAATTATCGTTACAGAATAAGGAGATCAAGCCTATAAGATCTCTGAATATTTAAAAAATCCTAATATGACACTTTATAATATATATATATATAAACCTTGAAATAAATTATCTTTTAAAAATCACAAATGGAGTTACAAAAATGTTAGAAATAATAAAAACAGAAAACCCCATCTTAATGCCCCTGAGCTAAAGAAAAACTGCGCGCTGACCGTCTGATTAAGGTCACATGATAGAGAACAGCCAATCAGAACGCGAATTTCCTTGTTGATAGAAGAATTTATTTCAAGAAGGTCCATGAATATCAGCCCTTCTTGCTCCCAAAAGACAGAGATCATGATTTTGTGCTTGGAAAGGGAAATTATTGGTTTTCTCTTTACGGACGTTGTTTTATGTGCCTATTGTATTGTTGGCGCTTTGAAGAAGGATCATAATGATAAATCTAAGTCACATTACATGTTATCACACCTTCAAATACTTAAGCTTTTCCCCAGAAAAAGTCTCCTAAGGTCTAAACAAATCCCTTTCTGAATTTGCATCATTTCTCGTGTTAGAAGTTTTGGCACCCATTTTGAGCATAATTTTTGATATCTAAGATCATTAACAAGTTTAAGAACACTTCTTTTAGACAGGGAAAGTATTTTCATTAATTGGTAAGTCGTCATTGTGTCCGGACATTTTCTTTTTCAAATAAAAATAATTCCAAATTTCGTTGTTGCAAATAAAAAGCATTGAAATGGTCTGGTTCATCAGTGGCAAGGTCTCCTAGCGGTTTTTCCAGTTTAATCAACCATATCGTGATTTTTTAGATCCTTATATTATGTTGGGTGATTCTCTAGCTATATATCTAACGCTGAAGGGGGAATCCTGGTTATGGTATTTTAGCAAACCATAAAAATGAGCTTTGAGGACAGAAGAATGGCACATAAATATCTGCTAAGAAAAAGGCATCTCCTTATCGTGCAACTGAAAGTTGCGGATGGCTTGGCTCATCTGTCGGAATATATAACTATTTGTTGATTTTTAATTATTCTCCAGATTTGGCCAAATACTCATTCTTGATTAATCAAGAAAAGCTAACCACGTACGCGTTTCGGGCTCAATAAATCAACAAATAGTTGATATTTTATCCGATAGATGGCGCCAGCCATCAGCAACTTTCAGTTGCACGATAAAGAGATGCCTTTTTCTTAATTTATCCACCCCTTATTCCAGTATAATTTCGCATTTGTACTATTTTTTTCACATAAATATCTGTATTAAGCAATGTTCTTCCGCAAACAATTAATACGAGTGGCCAGTTAGGTATAAATTAAATGTTAGGCAATGACACGTCATCAATATGCAAGAGATGAATCCATTAGGCCGATTTTTTTGTATTTTTAAAATAAAACAAACTTCCTACTGTCCTTACTGCGATTATAGATATTGGCAGGGCTTGGCTCATCAGTGGTGAGCATTCGCCATTTCAATCAACCATGCCGTTGTTTCCATCACAGACATTAGGACGTTTATTTTATTTGAATAAGAAAACAATTTTGCTCAATCCTTTCCTATCCTATACAGCTATAAAAACATGTCTCGAGTAGATTGATCAAGACGTATATTATAGGCGATAACTATATCGAAAAAATAATTTCAGCATGGTTCTAGCGATGACCGACAGTCCAAAATAGGTTAAGTTATCAAAATACGTTAGGCTAGCATTACAATCACCCAAATCAAAATGAGAAGTACACTTTACAAAGAGGTGCAAAATAAGTAGACAGGTATATTCAAAAGTAAACAAAATGTAGACAGGAAAACAAGTAAAAGGGAATATATGCAGGAGAAATAGAAATTACAAAGATAAGTGATATCAATCAATCACTACCTTTATTAAGACCTTTAGTTTTATATGCAGCAATAAGTGAGGAAATTCTGAGGGAGACCTAAAATAGAACATATAAAGATATATAGGAGATATGTATATTTAAAGCTATATAACTATCTTTACACAATATTATATCTATAGATCAGGGGTCAGCAAACTGCGGCTCGCGAGTCACATGCAGTTCTTTGGATGTGAAGCTGCGACTTTTTATATAGTTCCATACGCAAATATTATTCATGCGAGTACTATTTATTGTTTTCAAGAAAACATTTTGTGGCTCTTTAAAAACTTTAAAATTTTGTAAATTTTAATTTTTGACTCTTCCGACTCAAAAGTTTGCCGACACCTGCCATAGACTATAGGTATTCTCTCCCCCTGTTCTATAAGATAAATAAAAAGGCGTACCTCTGAATCTGTGAAGAAAAACAATTCGTATTCAATAGGTCGCTTTTTACCTACACAAGAATAAGTTCTCAAGGAATAGTCAAGAAGTATAAAGTATATGAGAAAAAGAGAAATAAGAGGTTAAAAAATGGTTGTCAAGAAATATTCAATAAATATAAAAATTAAATATATATATATATATATTATATAATCTAAAATTCAAATATTTTATTTTTTTAAAACATATATTTTATTTCCATTCATTGACTGTTCTACATTTTTTGACCATAGTTTTAGAATACTCTTTCAATATTGTTGTAAATATGTATAGTTAACATACCTTTTTTTAAAATTCACTGATAAAGGGTTCATTTTATAAGTTCTATTTAATTGCGATAAATATTTAATGTATAAAATGCTTCAAGTAATTGAAAATAAAAAACTACTTGATAAGTAAATAACTATCTTTCCTATTTTCACGACTGTACCTCCAATCCTTTTCCAATAACAAAAAACATTTTATTCATAACAATCTAGTCGACAGGATTACCCAATTTTCAATTAAATTATTTTATATATTATTACTTAATTTTTTTAAAATTAATATAATACAAAATGCCGCCAAAACAAAAAATGTAGAATAGTCAATGAATGGAAATAAAATATATGTTTTTAAAAATAAAATATTTGCATTTTTAATTATATATATTTATATATACAATATACTTGTATTTATAAGTAGCATTATATATAAATAAATATATATTAAAAAATAAAACATATCCTGACCGCTCACATGAACTATTTTTTGATATATATATAATAAACATATTTCGGATCAAAAATAAAATACAACATTTTATTTATTACAAAAATCCAATATTTTTCTAGGCTGTACGCCTATCTTCGTCGGGGTTTTTCCGTATTTTGAAATGTTTTGTTTAACCACGCGATGCCTTCACGCGACGATATGTAGAATATTTACAAAATGCACTCTCTGGGGCGGAAATTTCGAATATATACACACACATTTATATTAGACTATATATGTACATTTTTAAATGTTAAATTTTTAATAAATAAGTCCTAATGAGAAAGTATAATAAGAATGTTAAATAGATTTGAACTGTAAATATAACGGAGGGATGTCGATTTTTCTATTGATACTGTTGCTATCCTTCATTGATGTCTAACTTTCTAAAAATAATCTTGAATGTTTATCTTGAATGTTGTGG
This sequence comes from Cordylochernes scorpioides, assembly GCA_030710605.1. Classification (NCBI taxonomy): domain Eukaryota; kingdom Metazoa; phylum Arthropoda; class Arachnida; order Pseudoscorpiones; family Chernetidae; genus Cordylochernes; species Cordylochernes scorpioides. The sequence continues at coordinate 67,982,770 of CP092886.1, forward strand.
TATATAATTATTAATTTTTCAAAATTTGGTATATGGTCCTGTTTGAGTGCGTGATCTACCAAAAGTGATAATGGGCTATATTATATTTGACTATTTTTGTTTTAAACTGTAGGTAACTGGTGCTATTGATGCTATTTTTATCTTCTATAGATGCCCAGCTCTCTAGAAATAATCTTGTGTATTTATCCTATACATTGTTGTATAAACTATTGCATGATCAAAATCTGGTATATGTCTTTGATTAATTGCATGATATATAAGTAACGATAGAGGGATATGATTTTTGAAGGCTGACTTTTGTTGATTAATTCTCTCTTTTAGGGTTTTTCCAGCTTCACCAATGTAGGATGATGTATAAGATTTGTATGGAATACGGTTTATAACGTTGGATTAGGTTTTGGTTTTCGTTTAGTTATAGGGTGATGGAGAAGGTTTTTAAGGTTTGGAGCAGCTTTGTATCTAATATTGATATTTTGAATATTTTGAGAGTTCTGGATATTCTTTCGATTCCATAACTGTAGGAAGAATGCAGGATGTATTCTGGCCTTGACTATTATTTCTTGATGGGTTTCTATTTCTATAAATATTCATTTTGATAAATTGTTTGAGATTTTCGTTGCACTTCAATTCCTTGGATACGATTTTTCTTTCTTCTTCAATGATTTCTATATTTGATAACAGTTGGTGTGAGGATTCTTTTTGATATTGTTTTATTACGGATATTTTATGGTTTATGGGGCCAAATGATTTTAAATTGAGGTAGGATCCTGTGTGGGTAGATTCCGGTATATATCTGTTTTTATGCTATTGTTGGTCCTTGTTAGTATTATATCTAGGGAATATAAAGTTACATTTTCTTCTATATCATTGTGCATGGTGAATTTTAAAAATATGTTCAAATTGTTTAAAAGAAGTCTATAACGTTGAATAGACTATTGATTTCAGTGATACACAAAATATAATCTATATATATATATCGTTTCTATAATATTATCGTATTATTTTTGTAGATCCTGCAATTAAGCAAGAGCATATACCAGATTTTGTAAATTAAATAGTTTTATACGGAGATGTATACAGGATTAACACACAAGATTATTTCTAGAGAGCTGGAAATCATTAGAAGATAAAAAATAGCATCAACAGGAAGATAGGCATAACACAATCATACCTACAGTTAAAACAAAAAATAAGTCAAATATATAGAGCATTTTATATATATTTCTAAAGATATAATAATTTAATTTAAATTGTTTGGTCACGCAACCAATGTTATATAAGCAAAATATGAATAATGCTATAATAGTTTACGTTATTCTATTCTGAGTTGGTTGTATTCATGACTACTATTATAGTTTACGTTATTCTATTCTGAGTTGGTTGTATTCATGACTACTATTATAGTTTACGTTATTCCATTCTGAGCTGGATACATTCACGACTGCTATTATAGTTTACGTTATTCTATTCTGAGCTGGTTATATTCACGACTGCTATTATAGTTTACGTTATTCCATTCTGAGCTGGTTGTATCCACGACTACTATTATAGTTTACGTTATTCCATTCTGAGCTGGATACATTCACGACTGCTATTATAGTTTACGTTATTCTATTCTGAGTTGGTTGTATTCATGACTACTATTATAGTTTACGTTACTCCATTCTGAGCTGGTTATATTAATGACTACTATTATAGTTTACGTTATTCCATTCTGAGCTGGTTGTATTCACGACTGCTATTATAGTTTACGTTATTCTATTCTGAGTTGGTTGTATTCATGACTGCTATTATAGTTTACGTTATTCCATTCTAAGCTGGTTGTATCCACAACTGCTATTATAGTTTACGTTGTTCCATTCTGAGAGCTGGTTGTATTCACGACTGCTATTATAGGTTACGTTATTCCATTCTGAGCTGGTTGTATCCACGACTGCTATTAGAGTTTACGTTATTCTATTCTGAGCTGGTTGTAATCACGACTGCTATTATAGTTTACGTTATTCCATTCTGAGTTGGTTGTATTCACGACTGCTATTATAGTTTACGTTGTTCCATTCTGAGCTGGTTGTATTCACGACTGCTATTATAGTTTACGTTATTCCATTCTAAGCTGGTTGTATCCACGACTGCTATTAGAGTTTACGTTATTCTATTCTGAGCTGGTTGTAATCACGACTGCTATTATAGTTTACGTTATTCCATTCTGTGCTGGTTGTATCCACGACTGCTATTATAGTGCACGTTATTCCATTCTGCGCTGGTTGTATCCACGACTGCTATTATAGGTTACGTTATTCCATTCTGAGCTGGTTGTATCCACGACTGCTATTATAGGTTACGTTATTCCATTCTGAGCTGGATGTATTCGCGACTGCTATTATAGTTTACGTTATTCCATTCTGAGCTGGTTGTATTCACGACTGCTATTTTAGTTTACGTTATTCCATTCTGCACTGGTTGTATCCACGACTGCTATTATAGTTTACGTTATTCCATTCTGCGCTGGTTGTATCCACGACTGCTATTATAGTGTACGTTATTCTATTCTGAGCTGGTTGTATTCACGACTGCTATTATAGTTTAGGTTATTCCATTCTGAGCTGGTTGTATTCACGACTGCTATTATAGTTTACGTTATTCCATTCTGAGTTGGTTGTATTCATGACTGCTATTATAGTTTACGTTATTCCATTCTGGAGCTGGATGTATTCGCGACTGCTATTATAGTTTACGTTATTCTATTCTGAGTTGGTTGTATTCATGAATGCTATTATAGTTTACGTTATTCTATTCTGAGAGAGTTGGTTGTATTCATGACTGCTATTATAGTTTACGTTATTCCATTCTGAGTTGGTTGTATTCACGACTGCTATTATAGTTTACGTTGTTCCATTCTGCGCTGGCTGTATTCACGACTGCTATTATAGTTTACGTTATTCCATTCTGAGCAGGTTATATTCACGACTGCTATTATAGTTTGCGTTGTTCCATTCTGCGCTGGTTGTATTCATGACTGCTATTATAGTTTACGTTATTTCATTCTGAGTTGGTTGTATTTATTTATTTATTTATCAAATCAGACGCGATATCCCTACAAGGGATGCTTGCGTCAATAACAACACTAAATTCAGATACTATATTACAAAAAAAAAAATTAAATAATTACAAGATTTGAAAAGATAAGAAAGAGAGGACATTAAAATCATTCTTGATTTTACATCACAACCAACAAAATAAACAAACCAAAAATATACAGATAGGTAGTAATTAAGGTTTTTTCAACAAAGAGAGAAAATCATAGATATATTTACAGAATTTTCTAAATTTAAAATACGAGTCCCTACTATTTACAAGCATAAAAAGATCCTTGCATTCGATGTTTTCCCGGTTTCTGTAGCTCTGGAAGATTGGGCACTCAAGAAGCAGATGACTGGAATCCTGCTTTCTCTTTCCACATAAACATCCCGGATCGTCTATGGCTCCTATTCGAAACAGAAAATCTCCGAAATTTCCATGTCCAGTAACGAATTGCACATTGTAAAAGTCAGGGCGGAAATATTTTGGAATGCCCAAAGGGAAAAAGAGACGAAAGTGATCACTTGTATTAGAAAACATATCTTCCATTCTTGTTCTTAAAAATCCATTTATTATTGAAGGAGAATGTGGACTGAACGTTCGTTGGTCTTCCTCGCTTAGTTGGTCCAATTCATATTTAATCAATCTTGATTCGATAAAATCAGTCAGGAATGGGATCTCTGCCAGACAGTGGACACAATTTGAGGAAGATGTTTTAAACGATCTAGTAGCCCAAAGAACAATTTGGTATTGCATCGAATTTAATTTGTGTTTACAGCGTTTATTTATTTGGTAAAACCAAATTTCAGCTCCATATGTTAGAATAGGTCTAATTAGCGTCTTATACAAAATTAACCTTTTATTAGAGTTTATACCCCATATTTTGCCACTGAGGGAAAAAAAGCAGATTTTTCATGCGATGCGCTTTATGCAAAATCTCTTTGATGTGCGGGGTGAAATTTATTTTTGTTTTGAACCTATGATTAGATAATTTCATTCCCAAAATTTTGATTTCATTTGAAGGCTTTATGACGGTTTTTTGAAATTCCAACTGGAACCTATGGAAATTGTGAAAGTGAATCAAGTTTGTTTTTTCTGGATTTATTTTTAACTTGTTTGAGCGACACCATTGAGTGACATAGTTTAGGGTGTTCACTAACTCAGTTTTTAGACCCTCTAAATTATAATGCCAACATATAATAGAGATGTCGTCCGCGTAGCAAATAATTTCAGCGTTTGTTGATTTAAAATTAATTAAAATATCATTTAGCAAGATGTTCCATAATAACGGTGACAGTGGACTACCCTGAGGACATCCCTTAGTAAGGTTTTTGGAGACCGTTTTGCCACCGTATGACAGACAAACTGTCCTTTTATTATTCAAATAGGATTGGATGATTTGAATCAGAGAGCTGGGAACGTTGTCTAAATCCATTCTTTTTATTATAGCTGGCCACCATGCATTATTTAAAGCCCCTGATAAGTCCACTGCGATCAAAGCCGTCAGTTCTCTTTGCTTGTGTTCCAGAATAGTTTCAGTCAGCTCTTTCATAGCAGTAATTGTTGATTTATGCCTGGAGAAGCCATGTTGTCTATGACTCATCAAATTGTTTTCGTCATAAAAGGTAGTAAGTTTATTTTTAATTATATTTTCGAAAATTTTTGAAATGTTTGATAGCAAGGAAATTGGTCTGTAGATTTTACTAACATCATAATTAGTTTTATCTACTTTAGGAATGATTTTCACAAAAGAGAGAGAGTTTTTCCAATAATCTGGGAAATATCCCAAACTTATACATTTTTCGAATATTTGATGGAGGATTATGGAAATCCTAGGGTAGGCGTATTTTATCATATTATTGCTAATATTATCTGATCCAGGTGCTTTCTTATATTTTTCAATAATACAATAATTGATTCAATATCTTTTAGGCTTATGATCACTTTGTTTCTATTATTGTAAATTGGCGAGTAATATCTAGTTGCTTTGTGAAGTTCCTCCTCGGAAGAAATATCATCGTCCGGGAAAAGATCGTTCAATAAACTTTCCATTTTTGAAGTCCTAGCAAAATCCGGTGCGTTGTCTATCAATGGAATCCCTGTTGTGTTAAATGATGCTTTTAAAGTTTTGAAAGTTTTATAAGTGTTCCCAAAAGGATTAGTTGATTCGTTTTCTTCGAGAAAGAATCTCCAGCTTTTAAATTTTGCCCTGTTAATGGCTTTATTATATTTGTTACGAGCAGCTTTAAAAAATTTTTCATTAATTATTTTGCCTCGCGCGCGCGCGATAGAATAAATTTCTTATATAATTAAAATCATTTTTCATTTTTTCAAGTTTATTCGTCCACCACTTGAATTTGACTTTGTTTTTGTTTATGGTTGATTTTAACTTGAGGGATGCGTAAGCTGCTTCACTGATAATATCTGTGAGTTTTAAAACAGCTCTATCTACACTTTCGGAATTTTTTATTTGGTTTGTTTCATCCACGAGGCTTAGCAATTCGGGGGAGGAAAATTTTTCATAAATGCATTCCAGTTTGCGTCAGTTTCGCTGAATTTCCACGTTGATTTATATCCGTCTATATGACTGTTGTCTTTACTGGCTGAAGGCCTTGCCTCTCAGACTTTAATGACCGATATGTCCTCACTTCTTTTTTCTAGATTTAATTCATTTTGTCTCCTCTCTAATTGTAAATAGGCTGCTGTATCACCTCATAAGCATAAATAAAAAAAATATTGTCTTTACTAACGATCTCGTAGGTTATTGTCACGTGATCGTTGGTTGTATTCACGACTGCTATTATAGTTTACGTTATTCCATTCCGAGTTGGTTGCATTTAAGCCTTCCATTATAGTTTACATTCCTCCATTCTGAGTTGGTTGTATTCACGACAGCTATTAAAGTTTACATTTTCCATACTGGATTGGTTGGTTTCACGACATCTATTATACAATGATGCGTGCAAAATTTAAGGAAAAATGTTTTAAAAATAATATTAATAAGCTCCATTTTTTCGGGGCACGCAAGCACAAAGGCCGCAAGGAATTCATTATTTCAATAATATAATATTTTAAGGAATTATATATATATATATAGAAATCACTTTTTCTCTCCCCCTCTCTATCAAACCTGTATGTGTGTTATACCAATATCATATAATATTTTACATAAAATCAATATAAATCGTTTTAAATATTCCAATATCGAACATAATTTGATTAGTTAAACTCGGGCGTTTTAATCCGTTCCGCACTTTAAAAAAAAATAGATGATATATTTGATATTGCCATTTCTCTCAACATGCAAAAAATACATTGTTCAGAAGATACTTCAAGGGTGCGAGCAATTTCAAGAGTAGAAAAACTGGGA
>CP092886.1:67989317-68006910 GCA_030710605.1 Cordylochernes scorpioides
TGAAACATCGAGAAAATAAATAAATAAACAATTGGTTGTGTGTGTTAAAATCTTATTATTTTTTATTCTCCAACACCAGAAAAAATGATCTGCTCAACCAAATCTTATTGTTTTCAAAATAATATGTTCGTTGGCAATTTTTTTCTTTTCTAAATGAAGTTATGTATAAATTATTGAGTCGTCGAATGGTTGAGAATTTATTTTCTCAATCTTTTGACAACTCTCTATCATTTATAAAACATTGACTCTAGGACACTTTTTTTGTTTAATATAAATACATTATTATTTTTCTCATAATTTTTTATGTATGCTCACTTAAGCATTTGAATATCGTTTTCCTATAGCATGCTTTTTCGAATAAAACGATCGAGAGAATATCCATATGTATGCAAAAGTATGTTTGAAAATAAGCACGAAAAATTCCATAGAAAAAAGTGTCTGCAAGATGGTTAACTCGGTAAATAAAGCTTAAATTTTATCGAACAATAATTTATTTTAAAGTATAGAAATCAATTCGAAAAATTAAATATATTTACAAAACCGAATAATGAATACAAGATCAAAAAGGAAATATATCTAAGGGCAATACAAAAGATAAATAGAAAAGAAATGTAAATATTACTTATTTTGGGCATCGAAAACACTCTTTAGCGACGGAATTCAGCTAAAAAAGATAAAAGAACAGAAGCACACAAGACGGGCATGTACTGGAGAACTGTTTCAACAGATTGGAATTATCACTCTTGAGAGGCAGACGAACAACTGTAAAGTCGAGTGCTAATTATTTGGCAGAAGTAGAGAAAACCACCCATTCTATTTTAAACAATGAACTTCAACAACAACAGCCTGTTCTTGGGCAATGCCTGAAATGTTGAGGTCAGAAGATATGACACCGTGAGAAGAATATATAAAGATGATTTAAATTTGTGCAATGTGAGAGAAATGCCTTTAGTTATTACGTCATCAAAGAGGCTACCTGGGTAAATATTTAGGAATCAAGGTTCCGGGTAAATGTGAAGGAGATTGCCTGAAATGTTGATGTCCAAATTCTTATAAGAATTATATATATATAACAATATTTAAAAAAAGTATTTATCACTTTAGAATTTGACCTGAAGGCCAATGTTGATAATTTTTACAAGGACGTTCCTGGTCGAATTTTCACCAAATTGGGATAGAGAGATTGGTGTCAACTTTGGACCATTTAAGACTTTTCACCTTGATGACAATGTCAGCGGGCTTTATTCGACAATTTGACCAGTGTCTGGAGAGTGATAACGCCTCATCCTCCTTTTTCTCTCGAGCTGTAGTTTCATGAGATTTTTTTTTCTTTTGATAGTGTATAAAGGATTTGAAAAAAATCTTTTTTTTTTAATTTTATTATTATTGATATAATCGCAAGAATGGCTCAAAATAAAATAGCGAGAATAGTTAGCTATGATTCACTAATCATATCGTTATTTAGTTTTAATCTATTATACTTTTATTGTGTTGCATTGTGATTAATGAGGCAACAATTCCACAATTCGAATCCACATAAACAAGAAACTCGGCCTTAATTTTTAAAGGAAGGAATAATTAATACGCTACACACAATTTGGTGCTTTTTTTAATAAAAGCTTCTCTCTCTCCCTCAACCACCTTCTCACACTACTTCTCAGGCGCATGCCTTGTATCATTTCTGGCAGGAGTGTAAGTTAGAAGGAAGTCGATCTATTGAATGAGTTCGAAAATGGGAGTTATATGTAGATCCCCCCCAGGTTGGGGTGTGAGATGCGAGCCAGCTGGGGCCATTAAATAACATTATCTAACCCGGGCTATGTAAATAGGCGATTAGATAGATGGGGCCGGCCGGCCTCATCAGGGATGCAAATGCCAAATCAGCACGACAGATGAGGGATTTATTTCAGAGCTAGAGAGTTGTCGCCATTTTTCAAATTGTACAGTGTTTTACTTCAAAAGTTGTGTGCCGTCATTTCAGAATCGGAATATAATATACCTTTTTAATTTTTTAAAGAGATTTTCTCTCTTTTAATAATTATAAATAAAAATAAAAATAGATCTTTAAAAATGAGAAATTAGGTTTATTATCGTATTTATTTATATGATGTTTTTTTCATATATAATTAAAATTTGCCATTAGAAAAAAGATATTAGCAGCAATACTCCGCTGGCACAAAGATGCCATTTTCGTTAAACAACAAGAACTTCGATATTAAGTCAGTGGCAACTTACCTCGTTTAGCCTCGAGCTCCGGCGTCCCGGCTGCGGGCGGCTGCACCGAGGGGCGTCGCGAGCCTCCGATGAGGGGAAGGCGTTCGCTGGGCGTTGCCGCTTCTTCGTCAATGGGAGCATACTCGACGGCTCTGTTTGGCTGAAGGCGAAGAGAACTTTGACGAATGCGCACCGAGAGATCAGACGAGAGCGACTGCCATGGAATGGAGGCCACGTCCACACTACAGCTGCTGACGGCGCCCAGCCCCAGGCTCTCCAGGAACGCCGACATCGCTACTGCCGGCGCGGCCCCCGCCTCGCGCTTAAACCCGGTCGGTCACGTGGCAGAGCCGGTCGCCCGCCTGCCCGCCCGCTTCAAGGCCGCTCGGAAGTGGGGAAAGGGTGAACGGTGGGGCAGTTAGGGTTCGGCATGTCAGGCAGGAATTTGGAAGGCAGCTTGTTGGGTAACTTTCAGACAACTAAATATTTTGTTTTTATTTTCTATATTCTGTTTCCCTCTCTCTAAAAAAAAAAAAAAAATGAAAAAAAAAACCTCTCGATTTTGTTTATTTCTTTTTATTTTTAATCGACGAAAAAAAAAAGAAACGAAATATGTGCAAATATATTTTGGAATCTTTAAAAATATACTCACAAGTTTTTGGTAATAAAAATAGTATAGTATATTTATTATATAAATATATTTGCATGCGCCCCTTGAGAAAATTGAATTTATATTTTTACATAGAAAGGATCATGATAGTGTATCATCAGGGTTTTAAAAGAAACGCTCTGTTTATTTTTAATAGTCATTTTTAAAGCTTGCATACACATAGCAAAATAAATGGGATCCTGTATAAAAAAAAAACAGAGAAAGATATAATTAAATATATAAATTTAATACAATATATGAAATGGGCGTATCATTCATATTCCCAACAGTGTGAGTTGCAGCCTTTCAATCACCAAACTGGCTAATGAGAGGGAGAGAGAGCTAGGAATTATCCTTTATTCTAGGACTTCTTTCTCTTCTAAATGATATCAAATAGAAATTTAAATTACATAAAAACCTTATGACATCCTTTAGCATAGGAAGCTAACAGATTAATTATTCTGTGGCGTATATCTGAAATTAAATTGCGGTTATAACATTCCTAAATCGTACAATTCAGATTGATATACCTTACACTACAATCCGGACTCCAAACAGCTCAATGGAATTTCCTACACTACAATAACAGTCATGACGGCGGACAACTCAGAATGGAATTTCCTACACGACAATAACAATCATGACTGCAGACAACTCAGTATGAAATTCCGTACACTACAATAACAGTTTTGACGGCGGACAACTCAGAATGGAATTCCCTACACTACAATAACAGTCTTGACTGCAGACAATTCAGGATGGAATACCCTACACTACAATAACAGTCATGACGGCGGACAACTCAGAATGGAAATCCGTGCACTACAATAACAGTTATGACGGCGGACAAATCAGAATGGAATTCCCTACACTACAATAGTAGTCTTGACTGCAGACAACTCATGGAATTCCCTTCACTACAATAGTAGTCTTGACTGCAGACAACTCATGGAATTCCCTTCACTACAATAGTAGTCTTGACTGCAGACAACTCATGGAATTCCCTTCACTACAATAGTAGTCTTGACTGCAGACAACTCATGGAATTCCCTTCACTATAATAAAAGTCATGGCTCCCTAGACTACTCAGAATGGAATTCCCTTCACTATAACTCTCATTTATGAAGAGAAATCAGCCAACTGTGTCGTCTAGGGAAGAAATATATTTTATGAGGCCTTCGTGACACTCTTCGTCTTGAAATATTTCTTCCTATGGATCAAGCTAACTCGGGAGAGAGTTGGGAAGATGTCAGGTGTCTGGCTGTTAGAATCAAATATCGACCATTTTGTGCCGCTCAGCTGCCCTACTGTAGACCTTCTAGCGATATTTGGTTTATTCTTCAGAGTCTCGAGACAAATCTTCTTGTCACATTTGGCGATCTTGCTATTTCAGCTTGGGTCTTCCCAGTTTCTACTCTTGATATTGCTCGCACCCTTGAAGTATCTTCTGAACAATGTATTTTTTGCATGTTGAGAGAAATGGCAATATCAAATATATCATCTATTTTTTTAAAAGTGCGGAACGGATTAAAACGCCCGAGTTTAACTAATCAAATTATGTTCGATATATTGGAATATTTAAAACGATTTATATTGATTTTATGTAAAATATTATATGATATTGGTATAACACACATACAGGTTTGATAGAGAGGGAGAGAAAAAGTGATTTCTATATATATATATAATTCCTTAAAAGATTATATTATTGAGATAATGAATTCCTTGCGGCCTTTGTGCTTGCGTGCACGGAAAAAATGGAGCTTATTAATATTATTTTTAAAGCATTTTTCCTTAAATTTTGCACACATCAATGTATTACAATGCACTAGCGCGCCATCTGTTATCAAATTACAAAACTATTTTAGAGGCGTAATATTCTTTTTTAAAATAAAACAATTTCTACTGTCCTTAGTGCAATGGAAAAATTAAAGGGAGGGCCTGGCTCATCAGTGGTGAACCCTCCCAGCTGGCGAAACCGCTGGGAGGGTTCACCACTGATGAGCCAGACCCTCCCTTTAATTTTTCCATTGCAGTAAGGACAGTAGAAATTGTTTTATTTTAAAAAAGAATATTACGCCTCTAAAATAGTTTTGTAATTTGACACATCAATGTATAATAGATGTCGTGAAACCAACCAATCCAGTATGGAAAATGTAAACTTTAATAGTTGTCGTGAATACAACCAACTCAGAATGGAATAACGTAAACTATAATAGCAGTCATGAATACAACCAACTCAGAATGGAATAACGTAAACTATAATAGCAGTCGTGAATGCAACCAGCGCAGAATGGAACAACGCAAACTATAATAGCAGTCGTGAATATAACCTGCTCAGAATGGAACAACGTAAACTATAATAGCAGTCGTGAATACAACCAGCTCAGAATGGAAAAACGTAAACTATAATAGCAGTCGTGGATACATCCAGCTCAGAATGGAACAACGTAAACTATAATAGCAGTCGTGAATACAACCAGCTCAGAATGAAACAACGTAAACTATAATAGCAGTCGTGAATACAACCAGCTCAGAGTGGAACAACGTAAACTATAATAGCAGTCGTGAATACAACCAGCTCAGAATGGAATAACGTAAACTATATTAGCAGTCGTGGATACAACCAGCTCAGAATGGAACAACGTCAACTATAATAGCAGTCGTGAATACAACCAGCTCAGAGTGGAACAACGTAAACTATAATAGCAGTCGTGAATACAACCAGCTCAGAATGGAATAACGTAAATTATATTAGCAGTCGTGGATACAACCAGCTCAGAATGGAACAACGTAAACTATAATAGCAGTCGTGAATACAACCAGCTCAGAATGGAACAACGTAAACTATAATAGCAGTCGTGAATACAACCAGCTCAGAATGGAATAACGTAAACTATAATAGCAGTCGTGAATACAACCAGCTCAGAATGGAACAACGTAAACTATAATAGCAGTCGTGAATACAACCAGCTCAGAATGGAACAACGTAAACTATAATAACAGTCATGAATACAACCAGCTCAGAATGGAATAACGTAAACTATAATAGCAGTCATGAATACAACCAGCTCAGAATGGAATAATGTAAACTATTATAGCAGTCGTGAATACAACCAGCTCAGAATGTAATAACGTAAACTATAATAGCAGTCGTGAATACAACCAGCTCTCAGAATGGAACAACGTAAACTATAATAGCAGTCGTGAATACAACCAGCTCAGAATGGAACAACGTAAACTATAATAGCAGTCATGAATATAACCAGCTCAGAATGGAATAACGTAAACTATAATAGCAGTCATGAATACAACCAGCTCTCTCAGAATGGAATAACGTAAACTATAATAGCAGTCGTGAATACAACCAGCTCAGAATGGAACAACGTAAACTATAATAGCAGTCGTGAATACAACCAGCTCAGAATGGAACAACGTAAACTATAATAACAGTCGTGAATACAACCAGCTCTCAGAATGGAACAACGTAAACTATAATAACAGTCGTGAATACAACCAGCTCTCAGAATGGAACAACGTAAACTATAATAACAGTCATGAATACAACCAGCTCTCAGAATGGAACAACGTAAACTATAATAGCAGTCGTGAATACAACCAGCTCAGAATGGAACAACGTAAACTATAATAGCAGTCATGAATACAACCAGCTCAGAATGGAATAACGTAAACTATAATAGCAGTCGTGAATACAACCAGCTCAGAATGGAACAACGTAAACTATAATAACAGTCGTGAATACAACCAGCTCAGAACGGAATAACGTAAACTATAATAGTAGTCATGAATACAACCAACTCAGAATAGAATAACGTAAACTATAATAGCAGTCGTGAATACAACCAACTCAGAATGGAATAACGTAAACTATAATAGTAGTCATGAATATAACCAGCTCAGAATGGAATAACGTAAACTATAATAGCATTCGTGAATGTAACCAGCTCAGAATGGAATAACGTAAACTATAATAGTAGTCATGAATATAACCAGCTCTCAGAATGGAATAACGTAAACTATAATAGCAGTCGTGAATGTAACCAGCTCAGAATGGAATAACGTAAACTATAATAGCAGTCGTGAATGTAACCAACTCAGAATAGAATAACGTAAACTATAATAGCAGTCATGAATACAACCAACTCTCAGAATAGAATAACGTAAACTATTATAGCATTATTCATATGTTGCTTATATAACATTGGTTGCGTGACCAAACAATTTAAATTAAATTATTATATCTTTAGAAATATATAAAATTCTCTATATATTTGACTTATTTTTTGTTTTAACTGTAGGTATGATTGTGTTATGCCTATCTTCCTGTTGATGCTATTTTTATCTTCTAATGATTTCCAGCACTCTAGAAATAATCTTGTGTGTTAATCCTGTACATCTCCGTATAAAGCTATTTAATTTACAATATCTGGTATATGCTCTTGCTTAATTGCAGTATCTACAATAATAATACGATAATATTATAGAAACGATATATATATATATATAGATTATGTTTTGTGTATCACTGAAATCAATAGTTTATTCAACGTTATAGACTTTTTTAAAGCAATTTGAACTTATTTTTAAAATTCACCATGCACAATGATATAGAAGAAAATGTAACTTTATATTCCCTAGATATAATACTAACAAGGACCAACAATAGCCTAAAAACAGATATATACCGGAACCTACCCACACAGGATCCTACCTCAATTTAAAATCATTTGGCCTCATAAACGATAAAATATCCGTAATAAAACATTATCAAAAAGAATCCTCACACCAACTGTTATCAAATGTAGAAATCATTGAAGAAGAAAGAAAAATCGTATCCAAGGAATTGAAGTGCAACGAATATCTCAAACAATTTATCAAAAGGAATATTTATAGAAATAGAAACCCATCAACAAACAATAGTCATGGCCAGAATACATCCTGCATACTTCCTCACAGTTATGGAATCGAAAGAATAGCCAGAACTCTCAAAATATTCAAAATATCATTATTAGATACAAAACTGCTCCAAACCTTAAAAACCTTCTCCATCACCCTATAACTAAACGAAAACCAAAACCTAATCCAACGTTATATACCGTATTCCATACAAATCTTATACATCATCCTACATTGGTGAAGCTGGAAAACCCCTAAAAGAGAGAATTAATCAGCAAAATTTGGCCTTCAAAAATCATACCCCTCTATCGTTACTTATATATCATGCAATTAACCAAAGACATATACCAGATTTTGATAATGCAATAGTTTATACAACAATGTATAAGATAAATACACAAGATTATTTCTAGAGAGCTGGGCATCTATAGAAGATAAAAAAAAGCATCAATAGCACCAGTTGCCTACAGTTAAAACAAAAAATAGTCAAATATAATATAGCGCATTATCACTTTTGGTAGATCACGCACTCAAACAGGACCATATACCAAATTTTGAAAAAATAATAGTTATATACCACAACATTCAAGATAAACATTCAAGATTATTTTTAGAAAGTTGGACATCAATGAAGGATAGCAACAGTATCAATAGAAAAATCGACATCCCTCCGTTATATTTACAGTTCAAATCTACTTAACATTCTTATTATACTCTCTCATTAGGACTTATTTATTAAAAATTTAACATTTAGAAAATTACATATATAGTCTAATATAAATGTGTGTGTGTATATTTGAAATTTTCGCCCCAGAGAGTGCATTTTGTAAATATTCTACATATCGTCGCGTGAAGGCATCGCGTGGTTAAACAAAACATTTCAAAATACGGAAAAACCCCGACGAAGATAGGCGTACAGCCTAGAAAAATATTGGATTTTTGTAATAAATAAAATGTTGTATTTTATTTTTGATCCGAAATATGTTTATTATATATATATGAAAAAATAGTTCATGTGAGCGGTCAGGATATGTTTTATTTTTTAATATATATTTATTTATATATAATGCTACTTAAATACAAGTATATTGTATATATAAATATATATAATAAAAAATGCAAATATTTTATTTTTAAAAACATATATTTTATTTCCATTCATTGACTATTCTACATTTTTTGTTTTGGCGGCATTTTGTATTATATTAGTTTAAAAAAAAATAATTAATAATATACTGTATAAAATAATTTAATTGAAAATTGGGTAATCCTGTCGACTAGATTGTTATGAATAAAATGTTTTGTTATTGGAATGATAAAGGACTGGAGGTGCAGTCGTGAAAATAGGAAAGATAGTTATTTACTTATCAAGTAGTTTTTTATTTTCAATTACTTGAAGCATTTTATACATTAAATATTTATCGCAATTATATAGAACTTATAAAATGAACCCTTTATCAGTGAATTTTAAAAAAATGTATGTTACAACAATATTCAAAGAGTATTCTAAAACTATGGTCAAAAAATGTAAAACAGTCAATGAATGGAAATAAAATATATGTTTAAAAAAATAAAATATTTGAATTTTAGCTTATATAATATATATATATTTAATTTTTATATTTATTGAATATTTCTTGACAACCATTTTTTAACCTCTTATTTCTCTTTTTCTCATATACTTTATACTTCTTAACTATTCCTTGAGAACTTATTCTTGTGTAGGTAAAAAGCGACCTATTGAATACGAATTGTTTTTCTTCACAGATTCAGAGGTACGCCTTTTTATTTATCTTATAGAACAGGGGGAGAGAATACCTATAGCCTATGGCAGGTGTCGGCAAACTTTTGAGCCGAAAGAGTCAAACATTAAAATTTACAAAATTTTAAAGTTTTTAAAGAGCCACAAAATGTTTTCTTGCAAACAATAAATAGTACTCGCATGAATAATATTTGCGTGTATGGAACTATATAAAAAGTCGCAGCTTCACATCCAAAGAACTGCATGTGACTCGCGAGCCGCAGTTTGCTACCCCTGGTCTATGGATATAATATTGTGTAAAGATAGTTATATAGCTTTAAATATACATATCTCCTATATATATCTTTATATGTTCTATTTTAGGTCTCTCTCCCTCAGAATTTCCCCACTTATTGCTGCATATAAAACTAAAGGTCTTAATAAAGGTATTGATTGATTGATATCACTTATCTTTGTAATTTCTATTTCTCCTGCATATATTCCCTGTTACTTGTTTTCCTGTCTACATTTTGTTTACTTTTGAATATACCTGTCTACTTATTTTGCACTTCTTTGTAAAGTGTACTGCTCATTTTGATTTGGGTGATTGTAATGCTAGCCTAACGTATTTTGATAACTTAACCTATTTTGGACTGTCGGTCATCGCTAGAACCATGCTGAAATTATTTTTTCGATATAGTTATCGCCTATAATATACGTCTTGATCAATCTACATCTCTACTCGACATGTTTTAATAGCTGTATAGGATAGGAAACGATTGAGCAAAATTGTTTTCTTATTCAAATAAAATAAACGTCCTAATGTCTGTGATGGAAATAACGGCATGGTTGATTGAAATGGCGAATGTTCACCACTGATGAGCCAAGCCCTGCCAATATCTATAATCGCAGTAAGGACAGTAGGAAGTTTGTTTTATTTTAAAAATACGAAAAATCGGCCTAATGGATTCATCTCTTGCATATTGGTGACGTGTTATTGCCTAATATTTAATTTATACCTAACTGGCCTCTCGTATTAATTGTTTGCGGAAGATCATTGCTTAATACAGTAATTTATGTGAAAAATAGTACAAATGCGAAATTATACTGGAATAAGGGGTGGATAAATTAAGAAAAAGGCATCTCTTTATCGTGCAACTGAAAGTTGCTGATGGCTGGCGCCATCTATCGGATAAAATATCAACTATTTGTTGATTCATTGAGCCCGAAACGCGTACGTGGTTAGCTTTTCTTGATTAATCAAGAATGAGTATTTGGCCAAATCTGGAGAATAATTAAAAATCAACAAATAGTTATATATTCCGACAGATGAGCCAAGCCATCCGCAACTTTCAGTTGCACGATAAGAAGATGCCTTTTTCTTAGCAGATATTTATGTGCCATTCTTCTGTCCTCAAAGCTCATTTTTATGGTTTGCTAAAATACCATAACCAGGATTCCCCCTTCAGCGTTAGATATATAGCTAGAGAATCACCCAACATAATATAAGGATCTAAAAAATCACGATATGGTTGATTAAACTGGCAAAACCGCTGGGAGACCTTGCCACTGATGAACCAGACCATTTCAATGCTTTTTATTTGCAACAACGAAATTTGGAATTATTTTTATTTGAAAAAGAAAATGTCCGGACACAATGACGACTTACCAATTAATGAAAATACTTTCCCTGTCTAAAAGAAGTGTTCTTAAACTTGTTAATGATCTTAGATATAAAAAATTATGCTCAAAATGGGTGCCAAAACTTCTAACACGAGAAATGATGCAAATTCAGAAAGGGATTTGTTTAGACCTTAGGAGACTTTTTCTGGGGAAAAGCTTAAGTATTTGAAGGTGTGATAACATGTAATGTGACTTAGATTTATCATTATGATCCTTCTTCAAAGCGCCAACAATACAATAGGCACATAAAACAACGTCCGTAAAGAGAAAACCAATAATTTCCCTTTCCAAGCACAAAATCATGATCTCTGTCTTTTGGGAGCAAGAAGAGCTGATATTCATGGACCTTCTTGAAATAAATTCTTCTATCAACAAGGAAATTCGCGTTCTGATTGGCTGTTCTCTATCATGTGACCTTAATCAGACGGTCAGCGCGCATTTTTTCTTTAGCTCAGGGGCATTAATCAACGAAATTCTATGATAAATATAAGATAGGGTTTTCTGTTTTTATTATTGCAAACATTTTTGTAACTCCATTTGTGATTTTTAAAAGATAATTTATTTCAAGGTTTATATATATATATATATATTATAATGTGTGATATTAGGATTTTTTAAATATTCAGAGATCTTATATGATTGACCTCCTTATTCTGTAACGATAATTCTGAAATGTCTCGTCGCATTTACGACGGGCTATTGCTTAAATGTATAGATGCCTATATGTAGCGCTTCTATTTTGCTTAACATTGACATCATTATTATATTTATTTTATGTGTAAAAAAAAGGGTAAATAATAGGGATGCTATGAATGCAAAACCCGCATATAGGATTGAATATAAAATACATATCTAATGGACGCAAATTATGAATACAATGAGTATAATGTGAATAAGGCCGTAAGAGAACATATTGACAGTATAAAGTTCGCATATAATAAGTAAAACATTCAGAAAGTATTATGATGCATTAGCACGCCATCTGTTATGAAAATTCGAAACTATTATGGACGCGTATGATTCTTTTAAAAATACAACAATTTCTACTGCCCTTACTCCCCTCCCATTAATTTTTCTATTGCAGTAAGGACAGTAGAAATTGTTTTATTTTTGAAAAGAATCATACGCGTCTACGAGTATAATAGTTTCGAATTCAGAAAGTATAACGCGCATTTACAATATGCACAAAGAAAAACACACAGGCAGAAAATATAAAAAAAGTACATATAAACAGTAATCACAAAGGAAATAAAGAGAATATAAAACATATGTTTCTTAAGTACAAAAAAAAAAAACATGCATAGTAAGTATATAGGGTAATTTAAGGCTCACAAATCAATTAATATAGAAAAAACATAAAGTAAGCAGAAATTTCATATACAGATAATATAAAGTACATGTAAATATCATGCACAAAGTACATATAAAAATGTAAAGTACCTAGACTCGCGACATGATATACATGTATAGTTAATATAATCCAAATATTTAGTTGTCACATAGTAAATACAAGATTTGTCTAAAAAGTTATGGCAAAGACCGAATATAAGTAAATAAACTGAAATTTATTTAAGAAAATTGGAAATTATACACACACATAAATGGCCATAGTATCCCCTTCAAAATAAGTACCATTATACACTGCACAATATTTTATCTTTTTTTTTTTTACAAAGAAACAAAACCAATTTTCGAAATCTGTACTTTGGACGGATTTATGTTTACTGAGAGTTTCTTCCCTTATCTCATCCAAAGTAGAAAATATTTTGCTCTTCAGCACTGTTTTCACTCTTCCAAACAATAAAATCACAGGATGACAAATCATGGTAGTATGGGGGTAGCATCACTGGTAGCTCCCCCTCACCCCAGGTGACGGTATGGGGTGCAATTGGATACACGTTTCTATCACCTCTGGTTCGTATTCCCGGCACTTTGAGCAGTCCCAATTACATTTCCGTTGTGTTAAGACCCGTGGCAGTAACCTTTATTTGACGTCTGAAAGACGCCGTGCAGGATAATGCACAACTGCGTGTTGCCGATATTGTGTACGGACTTTCTTTATACAGAAAATGTCCGGGTACTTCCCTGGCCAGCACGTTATCTTGATTTATCACCAACTGAAAACAACTGGTCAATGATTACCGAGCGACTTGCTCGTCACCACACGCTAGTAACTAATGTCGATAAACTGCGGCATCGGGACGAAGCTGGGTTGGGGGGTGTGCCTGTTCCTGCCATCCAATCTCTGTTCGAATCAATGCCCAGGCCATAAGTGCTGTTATTGCGGCCATAGGTGTTTTTTCTCGGTATTTTTTTCTCGGGATCCAGACCTCTAAATTCCTTCAAAATTTAATCACTTGTTATTTCCAGTATAATGCATTTGTGCATTAAATTACGTGTGTAGCAATTTTAATGGCCAGTGGTGTATATATATATTTGCCTAAATATAATGTCTTGATGTGATGCACGATTTCAAGTCGGATTCCCTTGAGACTCAATTTTTTGGAGTTATTGCTTAGGACCTCAAAAAAGGAGGAAAAAATAATATATGTCAGGTTTTGATCTCGAATTCTCGTGGAATTGGGAGCTACAACCTAATAAAATCAATCTGAAGTGTTTTAATATCATTATATCATATTGATACATCTAAACAATGCATTTTTACATCTTTGTACAAAACGCACAAAATCGGGTGAGATTCTCAGCACCAACGTCGGCAAATTTACACAAAATTGATATCTGTATTCTCTATATTCATGGTTTCTCTTGTTGTACTGTCATGGGCGGTCGGCTTTACGTCGACTTCTTTATTATGAATAAGATCAGAATGGGTATCTATTAAATAAAACAAAGTTATTTTTCACAAGAAAACTATTTACAGCTTTCTTGTGATCTCAAAACAGACTTATAGAAGCATAAACAAAATACTTATAATAGAGAGAAAAATAGTTTTGTTTGCAAGCCCCAGGTTCCTGGAGCGCAGAATGCCAACCAACAGGCATTTACAATAAAAGTACTGACGTAACGTCACATGATGATTTACCGAGTAGGCCAACGTAGATTATTATTTGATATTATTAATCAATCCACCAATTATATAATCGATCATTGTAAACTTGCCGTAACTTAAATCATCTGTCCAAGGTTTACCAGGTGAATCCAGGCAACGAGATGAAGTTTAGTTGTAGTCCCCGATGATAAGTCCATATCTTATCTCTCAAGTACATATTTGCCATCTCAACTTTTTCTTCACACCTCATATCTTTCATTATTCCAATATTGTACACTCAGCTTGAACGTCCTGAAATATGTTTTAATCTCGCGTCGAAGCGAATCTTTCCTGCCAATTATATATTCACTAGAGCCCGTCGTAACATACGACGGAGCATTTATTTATAAAAATAAAAAACATAAAAATAAGTCGTTGCCATCAATATTTACCAATACAAAATACAATCAAGCCTGAGATCCCTATAATACAGATATAAAAATTGACCAATATTAACATGATTCATAACTATAACACTCTGAAAAAAAAAAAGCTTTCAAAAAATACAAGCACAAATGAACTCAACGCCGATTGGCTATTAATGACACGTGATAGTAGAGAACCAATCGGCGATTTTGATTATTTTTGGCTATTTATTTTTTACGCGGAGTAAATACGAGGCGAAGTAACAGCACCAGGCCAATTAAACGACCAATGAGCATTCTGCATTTTTTTTTTTTTCAAGTTGTTTGCGAACTTTTTTTGAAATATCTTTTTATACGAGTGTTACTTTTTTTTTTAACAAAAGTATTGAGAGAGAAATTTATATTACTAAGTTACGGTAAGTGCACACAATGCAATTAAAAAAAAAAAACTTTACAAAATTAGCGTTACTGTATGTAAAAAATGGCTTTCGTATTTTTTATTAAATTTTGTTCTGGCCTTTTTTTTATCTCTTTTTTTTTTAATCGTTTAAAATGCAGTCGCGTCATTAGTAAACACATATGTTTGCCTAATTTCCATTTGCTCTTTTATTTTTTACAGAAAAATATTTACATGCCAGTATTTTGGATTAATTTTTTTTTTATAAACCTATTTTTCTTATTCTTACTGAGAAGATGGGCATCGCAGTCACTCACTCAACTCAGGCAATTTCAAGGGTTAATGCGCTGGGTGGGTACCTCGAGGATTGGGTGGAAAAGCTGACATCTATTTAAACTATATTGATTCTGAAAAAACTAAATGGATTTCAAAAAATACCTAAATCAAATACCTAAACACTAATATAATACAATTTTTGCCATCACACAAACCTTTTGCCTGTGGTTTATGTGTTACTTCTGTATTGCTATTCTATGGAACTTCTACTAATTATTATTGATGTACTTTCAGTATGAAGGAAATTGCACTCGGGGGAATTCTTGGGCAAAGCTGGATCGTTCGTCTAGTACTATATAATTCCCAACAACATGATATTTTATCTCCATTCAGTCTCATGGAATATATGTATTTGTAGTGGTATACCATTAATCTCATGTTCAATTTTCGATATTTTAAACATTATATCTTGGTTCACGAAATTTTTCTAAAATTCTCTCTGTTTACATTTTTACATATTTTCACGGTAGAGAAGACAAGTATTCCAAAAGCTTAATTAAAAATAATTTATTTTAATTAAACTTATATATTGCAAAATGTGTCAATTGATATTTTACCAGTGGTAATTTACAAGCATGGTAAGGAGTGATGATTATGCAAATATTTATGATGATAAACAACAGAGTATTCAAAAATAATTATTCAGTGACAATATTAAAAATAAACTTTCCATTGTAAATTTGTAAACCTTCTTATACATAAAAGTCAATGTCTGTTGTCTGTTTCGCGATAAACTCAAAAACTACTGAACCAATTGGTACCAAATTTTGCATGTCGCTTTTTATAAACCTGAGAAAAATTTTCGGCTACATTTTGATTAGTATTTTTGGCAATTTATTTTTTCATTTGAAGAACTTATTTTTTACGCGGAGTAAATACGAGGCGAAATAACAACACCAGGCCAATTAAGCGACTAATGAGCATTCTGCTTTATTTTTTTCAAGTTGCTTGCGTACTTTTTCTGAAATATCTTTTTATACGAGTGTTACTTTTTTTTACAAAAGTATTGAGAGAGAAATTTATATTACTAAGTTACGGTAAGTGCACACAATGCAATTTTTAATAAACTTTACAAAATTAGCGTTACTGTATGTAAATAATGGCTTTCGTATTTTTTATGAATTATTGTTCTGGCCTTTTTTTTATTTTATTAAATCGTTTAAAATGCAGTCGCGTCATTAGTAAACACATATGTTTACCTAATTTCCATGTGCTCTTTTATTTTTTTTACAGAAAATATTTACATGCCAGTATTTTGGATCAATTTAAAAAAAAAAACTATTTTTTTCTTATTCTTACTGAGAAGATGGGCATCGCAGTCAGGATCCATCGCAGTCACTCACTCAACTCAAGCAATTTCAAGGGTTAATACGCTGGAGCGGGTACCTCGAGGGTTGGGTGGAAAAGCTGCCATCTATTTAAACTATATTGATTCTGAAACAACTAAATGGATTGCAAAAAATACCTAAATCAAATACCTAAACACTAATATAATTTTGCCATCACACACACTTTTTGCCTGTGGTTTATGTGTTATTTCTGTATTGCTATTGTATGGAACTTCTACTATTTATTATTGATGTACTTTCAGTATGAAGGAAATTGCACTCGGGGGAATTCTTGGGCGAAGCCGGGTCATTCGTCTAGTAATCTATATAAGACGTCATATTTAACAATAGAATCGATATGCAAATATATTGTCTCTTTTATAACGTCGTATAAATATCTTGTCCTACTGACGTTATTACATAAGTATATCTAGAGCATATACGTAGATGTGTGTCATGCTCGAATGCTTGCGAGGAGACACCCAACTCCACCATTGAGGAGACCTTCCTGGAAACCTTTGCTGTCAGACAACTTCCTGGGGACAAGGTGGTGCGCGTGTCGCACCGTTCTGCACTCAGAAACGGGACCTGCACCGCCTTCATCGAGGTGGACCTCAAGACCTTCAGAGCCCTGGGCGTGCGCGGGAGGATCGTGGTGGATGGAGTAATCCTCAATTACGAGGAGTCCATCCGCGCCCGCGTCTGCTTCCGCTGTTGTGGCTTCGGCCACAACTCTGCACAATGCTCCAGAGCTCGAAAGTGCTTCCACTGCGGTGAAGACGGCCATGAAGGCCGTGCCTGCCCATCCCTTGCTGACCAGCGCACCTCCAAGTGTGCCAAGGGCCTTCCTGACAAGCACGAGGCGAGAGCCTCAAGTTGCCCCATCCTGAAGTCTAGGACCCTCAAGTTCTAAG
>CP092886.1:68007010-68061150 GCA_030710605.1 Cordylochernes scorpioides
CTTCAAGGACCTTCTTCCTCCATTATCCATCTGCCACTTCTACTGGATTCCAAGCCAAGCCAAGACTCCTGCCTCACTGCACCCTGGCGCTGTTCCCCTGCTGGCCCAACGTTTCCTCCACCCCTGCGAGACATCTCCTGCCGCCAGATCCTAGGATCCCTTGCCACCTGACATCGCGTCTGCTGCCATGATGTGGGGCTAGAAGTCCTTCCCCAGAATTGGACAATTAGCCCGGAATTGAAGACAAGGACGAATGCTTGCAATTTTTTCAACCACAAAAGATGCGCTTTACCCAACGGTCATTGTATTTATTTTGATTATAATTATTATCACACTAATTACCAAGAAGGCGCTACGCAACTGACCTGAAATTTACAAGAAAGGAAGATGCTGTGATATGCAGATGATCAAATTTTCAACGCATTTATGCAAAATAAGCGCCGGTAGCAAGGCCTACAATGTGTTGAAAAGATGAGATTGTATAGCATATTTCTCATAAATAAATTGCATTTGAAACTTTATTCGTCGCAAAAAGTTGATTTGTCAGGATGATGATTTCTCAGGATCTAGACCTCCAAATTTGTTAAAAATTTAATCACTTGTTATTTTCACTATAATGATTTAGTCTAATAAAATATCTTGTTTGAAATTCTTCCTGGTGTAGAGAATTTAATGCCCAGTTTTTGATTTTTTTAATACGCAAGAAGTTCTCAAGATTTTTTGAAATCGTTGATCCATATTTCGAACGCCTTTTATAATTGATGAGAGTCGCGTTTCAACTTTTTCAGCGAAACTATCGAATTTTCCAGACAGCGTTGTGGGGGAGCTTTATCTTAAACTTGTACACTGCAACTTGGAAAACTTCAAGAACACGCATTCTTCCATGTCTCGTTTGGGGAGTATTTTTACCGCACATAATTTATTTAGTAAAAACGGGGAGAGACACGTTTTAATAACAAGGAAAACTCGATTATACCATTTCTGCAAGCTAGAAGATTGAGGTCGCTAAATTTGTAACTACGTCAACTTTATAAACTTCAAAAATTCTGCCTAAAGTTTGGGACTGTTCAAAGACAGTAAAGAACGGTTTCTATTTTTTATAAGACTTCAATATTAGACAGAACTCCTTATTTCTAATCTTAAGTTGAAATTACATACACTATAACAAGAAAACTAATTGGTAGAACAAATATTAGAACCCAAGAATTTAGGTAATTTTTCAAATTGTGCGGAGATATCTTTATTTACGGGGCTGCTAATCAAATTGTGCTTTACACATGTAAAATGCGGAAAATATAGCTTTATGTAATGTTTTCATATGCGAACTGATGTGGATTTTGCAGTCTTAAGTGGCTCAGATATGTGTAAAGGACTCTATTGATTTAAGGGCTTTGAGCGTCCCGTATGTGCACGTAAATAATTTAGTGTCTTTGGAGTTTATTTTATAACACATATAAATTAGTAATTTAGATTGGGTGAACCCCGTGCATTAATGTCATTAATTTAATATCCTTGAAGTTTTCGTGCGTAAACTGCTACTAATTTAGACCCTTTGGACTTGTGCATCTTATGTGCAATCTTTTGCTAACTCAGGTTCTTCATACTTTTTAAGTGTTAACTGCTATTTGTTAATTATTTTTTTAGCATCCCGTTTGGAAAAACCGGCTCTAATTTAAGTTCTTTGGGCTTTTTTTTTCATGTATCAGAAAGGGCTAATAAATAATATATATATTTTTTTTAACAAGAAAATAATAATTGTGTGATCAAGTTAAGCAACATTTATCGGTTTGGCCTATAGGTGTTATTTAATCTGCTCTATTTATAAAACAAAGAAAGCGAAGAATAAACTTTCAAAATTTCATTAAAATAAAAAGTTTTTATTGCTTTTCCTGAAGAAATCACCTCATTTAGATATGGACTAAACCATGCGGAACTTTGTCATTGTCAAGGTCGAAATGACTTCTGCACAAGGTTCATCTACAGAAAGGAGTAGTTGTAAATTTGGTCAAATCCCAACTTTTACAGCCCTTGTGTTGAGAGAGGGAACGCATTTCAAAACGCTGAGGCTAAAAAAAAAATTGAAAGAAAAAATGAATTGAGTTCTTTAATGCTAAAAACATACCTTTCCAGATGCTACATTTGCATCAAATTAGTAAATAAAACTATCAATGTAACTAATTTACCGATAATATTAAATAGTATTGCTACGATGAAAAATGACCTGACTCATCAGTACGGGACACTACAAGTCCATTGCTGAGCACCCCTCATCACACTGTAATCGCATTATTGCTAGTAGAGTAGTAAAACGCCGCAGGTTATAGCGTTGTTTCCCCCTCTACATAGATGACACTGTATATCATGTGTTCTTATCCTTCCGAATGTTCCAAGAACGGTGTTATATATAAAAGGTCCGTGTTAACAAATAGGTCATCTGTTTTTTACTCGAGCTTTCATCGCGCTTGATAAGAGACGCGTCCGCCGTCAGTGATAACCGCGGTGTGTACACTGCTACGTAGACCACGCACAGCGGAAGCTGTACAACTTGATCCGAAACATCCTATAATATATAAACTATTTAAAAAATAGTATATTAATTGTAAATCTATTTATATGTGCAATTAAATAATCACAAAATATATTCAGCTGTATTAATGTAACTGCAAATTTTATGTCATTATATACTTTTCATTATTAAATTTTAGATTATTTAAAATAGATAAATATGAACTCCTCGACAACGGCCCATTAGCTCAGTTGGTTAGAGCGTCGTGCTAATAACGCGAAGGTCGTGGGTTCGATCCCCCCATGGGCCAGTTTTTTTTTTTTTTACTTGAAGTACTTTTGTATTTTTTTAAATATTGTTTTTAAATATATTTTTTAGGTATGTGTATTTTTTAAAAAAATAATATATTTAAAGCGCACACGACTTCTCTAATGTACAGTGTTGAAAACATCTTGTGTATGAGAACGCTAACTTTCTCCTCAACTACAAAAAAAAAAATTACACATTTGTGAAAACTAGAAGATTAATAAAATATATATAGTAAAATTGAACCCAATAAAGACAACCTGGATTCAATAATTAATTTATATTTTACTTTAAAAAACACTGTGGTTGACACACCAATGATAGGAAGAAAATATGATATTTTGTTATTTTGATGCTTATAAATGTATACTATAAATTTTATCAGTATAAAATACACATTTATAAATTAACAAAGTAGTGTTTTACCTTCTACGCTCCTCTAGAATAAAACGTATAGGAAGGCCTTGCTAAAATAGTTACAATTACTTCTGCTAGATGGCAGGACCTATAAATCCTTCTTCGGACCATTTTTTTTTTCTCTCGCTCTCTCTCTCTCTTTAAAAGATAATTTTCTTAATATAAATATTTTGAGTTTGAGTCCAGATGCGATCCATTGAATATATTGATACATATAAAAAAGGTGTACTTGGATATGTAAAAGAAAAGCTTTTTTTTTTTAACATTTCGAGGGATTGCTCCCTCTTTATATATTAATTGCACAATATATATATATAAAAACTTCGAGAAAAATATTTTTAATGATTTAATAATCTAATAGAAACTTTTGAGAAAATTTTGTTTTTATTTTACAGATCCAGGTTTGACTTTTCAAAATATAATATTCGTGTTTAATTTTTTACTAACGAATGTACCCGGCTTCGCCGGTTATATATATATGTGTGTGTGAAAAATAAGAAAAATATACAAATGAGCAGGTGCTAATAGGAAATGCAAATTTTTTTTTTTAATGGTGATGGTGGTGTCGTGTCCATGGAGCAGATCACATCGGTCCATGCACCCTGATCACAATACCGGCCAACCGAGGTGCCTTGTCCGTATGGATGTCCTCTTCTGGATTGATGTCTGCCAGATAAGAGGGCTGCAAGGATGGCCAGGCAATTGTATATATGGTCCGGAGTGAGTTGGGTGTTGTAACATTTATTGCAGTCCCTGTAAGACCTAGTCATGTCTGGGTTTATCTTCATTCCTTTAAAATGTCCTGTTCTGATTCTTGAAGTTGTATATATTGTTGCGTTGTTGGTTGGCAAAGAATAACTTCCGTGGGTACAAAGGATCTTTAGGACTTTATTTAAGCCTAATCAATATAAAATAATTACAGAAGAGTGCAAAAATAAAACATCAATAAAGAAAACAGCAGTTACAAACTCACCAACTGCAGCACAGTGAAGGAAAGCAGGTGCAGAACAGGAGACAGAAGTTGGTAGAACCTTCTGGAACCGCGGGCGTCGGCGGTAAGCAGCAGTCCGACCTCTTGAGGCAGCAGCTCGCATTTGCTTGGAATACACCACGTAGCTTCGTTCTTTTTCTCTTTGGCATGAGTTCCTCATCCCTATATATCCCGGAGTAGATCTTTCCAGAACGGTCATGGTTGGCCAGCCAATCAGAAAGCCGCCAGCGCTAAGCCTTGCGTAATCGCTACTGATTGGCCAATCAGCTGTTCTCCGATTTTTCTACATTTTTCTTGAACGTTCTGAAACATTCTATTCTGGAATGCCCCCTTTTTTATTCCACGTAACAATATTCATATATTCGAGTAAGTTTTCCTAACACAAATATTTTTTAAAACAATATTTTTACTCCCAAACATTTACTTCCTACTTAATCTATTCCTATCAAGATACATTTATGTGCTGAAAAACTACTAAATAAACCATAGAAAAATGTTTACATGTAGGTAGCTGAATATATAGATTAAAATATAAGATATTCGAAGACTAAAATTAGATATATAACAAACTATTTCGCATATTTTGTAGGTATGAAATTATAATAATTATTATATAATGACTCTAACTTCGCCTGGTATGTTTGCCAGGTGAATAATATATAAAAATATTATTTAAGAGAAATATTTTCCTTCACAGGGAAATGTTTCTTTAAAATTTTATAAAATTGACTCAAGCTTTCGGGCCTTTGAGCCCTTCTACAGGAGCCTGAAAGCTTGAGTCAATCTAATAAAATTTAAAATAAACTCTTCCCTGGAGGTATATTTATCTTTAGTGATATGAATCAAGGGATTATAATTTTATAAAATGTTATTTTTTATAATTATATCGTTATTACACTTATTAGTCATGAAGATTCCAATTAATTATTATTATTGCTATCATCATCATTTTGTGTTTCATATTCACATTTTTTAAAAGCTTTTATTTAAATTGCTTCCATGTCTGTCCGTCTACAAATCTTGTAATCAATTTTTAAAATACTTCTAGAGCACGTAGGAAGCTGAAATTTTGTACACTTTAGAACCCGATGACAATGCAAGTTGACAAATTTTCAGACTTCTGGGTTGTCGGGGTGGCCGGGAATGGACAAATTTCCAAATTGCCTTTCAAATTTTGTAATTTGATTTTAATATACTTACAGAGCACATAGAAGTATAAAATTTTGAATACACGTTCAGTTCAATTAACAATACAAATTTGCAAATTTTCAGACCTCTGGGTGGTCGGGGTAGCCGGGAATTAACCAAAAACTTATGTGTTACACGATGTCATGTCGGAAACTTGCGAATTGATTTTTTCAGCGATTGTTCAAGAACCCAAGTGAGTTAGAAATTCGAATATTCGGTTTCCTATCTAAAACCTCTTTGAAATTACAAACAAAAAATCTGTCAAAAGTAAATACATATATTAATGTACCTGTTATAATTCAGTAATCTGATTTCAATATCATCAGGCATATATTTATATTCATTATATATGCATATATAGATTTTTATGTATTAATTATCCGGCGTGCCGGACGCCCGAGCACTTCAACAACAGACGAAAAAATTAATGAAGTGGAGAAAATGATATTGGCCAATCGTCGAATCACCGTTAGAGAAGTTGCTGAGGACCTAAACATATCGATTGGCTCGTGCCATTCGATTTTTATCAATGATTTGGGCATGAGACGGGTCGCCGCGAAATTCGTACCAAAATTGCTCATTTGCGACCAAAAACAGCATCGCACGAACATTGCTAATGAGATGTTGGACTCTGTCCGCGACGACCCAAATTTGCTCCAGAGGGTCATAACTGGTGACGAAGCGTGGGTTTATGGTTATGACGTGGAAACCAAAGCTCAATCATCTCAATGGAAGCTGCCGCACGAACCAAGACCGAAAAAAGCGCGCCAAGTTCGGTCGAATGTGAAGGTTTTGCTGACAGTTTTCTTCGATTGCAGGGGCGTGGTGCATCATGAGTTCTTGCCACAGGGTAGAACGGTCAATAAGGAATATTACCTGCAAGTTATGCGCAATTAGCGCGAAGCAATCCGCCAGAAACGCCCGGATTTGTGGAAGAACAAAAATTGGCTTTTGCACCACGATAACGCCCCTGCTCACGCATCGTTGCTTGTGCGCGACTTTTTGGCCAAAACCAACACACTAATGATGCCGCAGCCACCGTATTCCCCAGATCTGGCCCCCTGTGACTTTTTCTTGTTCCCTTAACTGAAGAGGCCCATGAAAGGACGACGTTACGCTACGCTTGACGAGATAAAGACGGCATCGAAGGAGGAGCTGAAAAAGATTTTAAAAAATGATTTTTTGAAGTGTTTCGAAGATTGCAAAAACCGTTGGCATAAGTCTATAATATCTCATGGGGATTACTTTGAAGGGGACAAAATAGTATTCATGAATAAATAAATAATTTTTGAGAAAAAACACAAAAGTCGCGATACTTTTTGAACACACCTCGTACACGAGTCAATACCCATTTTTAAAACTCTCTTCCACAAAACCGAGTATTTTAGGCTATCATTTATCTCATCTGAAGGTTTCGATTTTGGTATAACTGGGAGGTTTTGCCGGAAATCTTCAGCGCTCCTCCCCAATAAGGTTCTCATTTCTCTCAGATCCTGCAATATGACATGTTGGGATTCTAGAGATTTCTTGTGTGCCATTGTGCACTCATCCCAAACAATCAACTTAAATGTTCGTAACACTCGTGCCAGACGACTTTTCTTGCTGATATTACAAGTAGGATATTGCTGCCTGGCAATGTATAATGGCAGTTTCAAACTTGAAATTTGTTCTTGCTTCATCCATAAGTGTTTCAGCAATCCCAGTTGAGGCGATGGCAGGGTCTACTCCACCCTGCGACCATATTTCAGCCAGTAATAAATTAATCAAAAATGTTTTGCCTGTTTCCCCTAGAGTACCAAGAAAAAATAATCCCCCTTTTTCTCTTCTAATGTGATATATGAGGGCATTATAACCTTGTCTTTTATCTTATTTACTTGCTTCTATATATGTCCGCAGCTCTTCAATATTGTGGTTCTTCCATCTGAGGTAGCCTGCATTTAATATGCATTGGAAATCTCTTTCAAGTGATTGCAGTTCCAATTTCAACAACGTCTTGTTGGCCATACATATTCATGCATTTATTTTCAAGAACTATCAAGGTCTGGTTAAATATTTCAGGACAGAACTTGAACTCCCTCCGGGCTTCGGCTAGTATGTCTTCACTCATTGCTTTCATATACTTATTCCATAAACTGTTGGGATCTTATCGATTGTAAGTTGACAATATAGCAAAAAGTATTCTAATTTGTTGTGGAAAAGAAATTTGTCCTGCCTTTGTCAATGTAGTATCCCAGTGTGTGTGTGTGTGTGTGTGTGTGTTGGTCTCCTTCAAGCAAACCAAGTTTTTGACAGGCTTGCCTATATGTTTGGCATATTAATAGCCACTTACTGTTCTTAAAGATACAAAAGAAATAGGACCTCGGACGATGAGAAGTAGCATTCCAAGGAAACAGCATTCAGCGTTGATGAAAAGAACAATGTAGACCTTACCCAAAGCATAACATACAACGGCATCATGTAGAAGGACATATTCTCTTATAATTTTTACAAAATACCTTCCTCGATTTATTAAAGGTATAGTATAGGGGAACTTCAGGATAGAAAAATGTTCTTACAAATGGATATTCTTGACATAGTTGGAAGAAGGTTGTGAAAGTTGTGTTCAATGGATGTTCAACGACCATACGGCCTTTTCTTCTGTGAAATAAACACGTTGACCATTTTCAGGATAATACTGAAATGAGAAACAGTTAGAAATCCCCTTCATGAATAGAAAATTCTAAAAATACGCCAAACGGCTTCACTACTATTGATGTATTTTACAAACTGGTACTGCATGACTTCATCCGTTGTGTTCGCTGAGGTGACATTAACCACAGTCATGCCGCTTCCTTTGTTAACATACTTGCACAAAAACTTTATGGATAATACTGGGTTGCAGTATTCAACACAAATATATGCGCCTGAAACATTTTAGAACTGAACGAAGAGTAAGGCGCAACCCAACTGCTTCCGCGTAACTTCAACTTCTCTGTAAATCCTCTATTTTATGGAGATCGACGCTTCTACAGAGGATAACCATTGTCTTTAGTTTTTGTTTCTCTTTAAAGTTTTCTGGAGAATTTTTGCTTCACTTTCCATTATTCATACATGGTGAATTCAGATTATAATTTCCAAAAGGCCCATGAATCATTTTCTCGTTATTATTGCATACAGATTGGGATCTTCAATTGTATTAGGCAACTCGGCAGATATAACGTCATCAATATGTATAGAGAGCGGAATTTTTCTCTTAACCACATTAGATTGAGTGATTCATGATTTTGATACTCTATTGATACATCCAATATCGTGGTGCTCCTAATATATGGTCTCTCTCTCTCGGCCGTGCGGCCACGCGGCGCGCAAGCTCCTCGTTTTTCGCCGATGGAAGCGAGGGATATTGAGCTAACCAACCAATATGCCTTATTGGCGGAATTTTCGGCTCATGAGCTATCGAACTATGTAGGTCTTGTTGACAGAGAACAAGAAATGACCAAGTTATCAGATAATGTTAAAAAATTTGCATCAAATGTAAATTGGACTGATCGCGCTGAGGCTTCGGAAAATATAGAAATCTCTGAAGGTCACCAAAAGTCTAAAGGCGCTAAAAGAAAGGACCGGGACCCCGAAGGCAATCCATCTAAAGTCCCAAAGGCTGACAACATCGCAGCAAGGCCAATTCAACTACTAAAAAAGGTGACATGAGACGCTGTGACAAAGCTGAAGAACAACCGACCGCAGCAGGCTCTGAGCAAGGTCAGGTCAGCGGCAGCGTCATTCGACCAATTCTGTTACATTGAATAATATTGTGCTGACTTCAGCCCAGTACAGTACATCAAGGCACTGGAGAAAATTCTGGGAAAAGCCGCGGTCTTCCAGCTGATGAAGATGTTCGACCAGGTGCTAGTCGGGCTGGAGAGCATCGAAAAGGCAGATCGTCAATCCGAAGAATGCTTCACCATCGGGAACACCCTCCTCAAAGTGTTCCCCTACAGGAAACGCGTAGACAAGATAGTGGTTGGGAACCTTTTCAGCATGGTTATGATAATAGCATGTTTACAAGTCTTCACAAAGTAACATAGGTGCAGGGCAACATTGAATATCACAGCGAGGAAAACTATCCATTTGATGGAAGTTTTTTTTTGTCATTTGTGGCGTAATATTGTCGTGGCATGGAGCTTTATGAATTCCTAGGTTTTTAATCACTTCCTTGACTTCATTTGGCATCGTTATTAATGGATTTTTTATTGGTGAAGTTTATTAGTGTTATTGGTTAGATAAGATAAAGCTTCTTCCTCCACCTTGGAAAGGTGTTTGGAGAAATGTCCTGCAAGACCATTTCCAATTTCCTTGTCGGTCACCTGGGTTTTGCCGTTTACATTAAAACTGGTGATCTTGTACGTTTTTTCCCTATAGGTTTTGTTTTTATAGAAGTTCTTTTGGATTGGTTTAAGTTTTCTTATTAAAATATCCCCATTTTCGTATTTGTCAGCTTCAAGAGCTTGGATAACCTTTCCTTGAAGATTCAGATAAGTAGTTCAATGAGCTGAATCCCAGTTTGCTTGCCATCTTTTCCTAGCTTTATTTTCTTCCTTATTAAAGCCATGGTGTGAGGGTTCTTTTTCAATTAGGTGGATGAGAATACGGTCTTTTTCAAATAGCTATTATTAGGTTTCTGTTTTAAAATTACAATGAAAATTACAATAGAAGTTTGTATTATGTATAAAAGAAACATTCGTGCTTTTAAATCCTTTAAAATTACAATGGCTGAATCAATGCCTATGATTATTGCTTGGTTGTGTTACGTCAGTAAATTCAAATCTTCCTTCAATAGTGCTGTATCAGGCTTCTTATTAATTACAGATACTTGTAAGAGAGGCTTCCCATCTTGTTGGAAATGTATAATTTTAGATTTTGATTCAGAGAGAGAGAGAGGAAAACGGCTCTAGATGGCGTGCATCACGGGATGCGCCACAGAGTAAATCCACAGAGTCCGTCCACGTGACCCTTTATACGACTATAAAAGTCGCGGCGAGAAAGAGCAGAGGAGTGAAGTGTGAGGTGTGTGGCGGTAGGTGAAAGAACTCAAGGAAGTTAGAGAACCCAAGGAAGTTAAAGAACTCGGAGAAGTTAAAGAACTCAAGGAAGTTAAAGAACTCAAGGAAGTTAAAGAACTCAAGGAAGTTAGAGAACTCAAGGAAGTTAAAGAACTCAAGGAAGTTAAAGAACTCAGAGAAGTTAATGAACTCAAAGAAGTCAAAGTTAAAGCTGGAGAAGATAAAATTAGAGAAGTTAAAGTTGAATGTATATACGTAAATAAAACCTGTTAAGATCAAGATTTTGCAGATAGGCAAAATGAAAAGATATATTTTATGCCAATTTGGTCTACTTTACATTTCCGCGACTTGCGCGAACACACGGCTGGTGAACCACTCCATTTTTCATTTTTTTTTCTTTCTTTTCAACATTACTGGTAAGCCGGACGTGATCTCACCTCGTGGTGTTTGTGCAATTTGGGGAGATGGAAAAGCTTAAAAGAGAAATAACTCCCTTGAGGAATACTGTCACTCGCTTCACCAACGAAATAAAATCAGGTCTAAGTCAAGAAGAAGTGGATACAAGTTTAAAAGATTTGAAAGATTGACCATTCTTAATGATAGAATGACATTGATTGATGATAGAATAAAAGAAATCTTATTGGATGATCCGAGGTCCACAGAAGCTCAAATCAATGATGAGACGGAGCAATGTGAGAATTATGGCCTACAAGTGGGAATTGTCGCCCAGAAGGTGAAAGAATACGAGATTAGATTGGCAACACCCTGTGATGATAGAATGTCACAATCTGGCACTTCAGACGTTAAGAGACAAATCAAACTTCCAAAATTTGAACTAAAAAGATATACGGGTGAGCTAGAGGAATGGCTGTCATGGTGGAGTCATTTTGAAAAAATACATTTAAAAGATCGGTTTGGAGACAGAGATATGCTAACGGAGTTGTATGTGTGCAAGCTTTTAAAGTTGGTCATTGCCAGTGCCAGGTCTGAAAAGAGAAACTTGGCTCAACTTTATGATGATTTGGTTGCACATCTACATTCTTTGAGATCTCTGGGAGTTGATACGAAGTCTGGAGGTGGTGCGTTCTTGTACCCGTTGGTAGAGTCAAGTTTGCCACTTGAACGTATCAAAATATGGCAACGTTCCCGTGCATCTTTCAAAGAAAGAGAGGATTACACTAAGATTGAAGCGGGAATCGAACATAGTGGGGCTAAAGTTTTTAGAGGGTCTGATGGAATTTTTAAAGCAGGAGGTTAAAATGCAGAACGCATTTCCTTTGTTGCTAAAGGATTTGAACCTTCCCTTCCTCTAAAGAAGGGAAAGAGAGAAAATAATCCCCCTAAGATCCACACAGCGTCGACATTATTTGTTGGAAAGACCAACTTACCGTGTTTATTTTGTAACAAGGATAACCATCTTAGCCAAAACTGTTTTAAGGCAGCCAAGATGTTGGAATCAGATAGATTAAAGGAAGTACGGCATGCGAAGGTTTGCTTTAAATGCTTGAGAGGGAATCATTTGAAGAAGGATTGTCGATCTTTGGTAAGATGCAAGCGTTGCCAAGGACCTCATTTTCAGATAATGTGCAGAGGAACCTCACATGGTCAGGAAAATTTAAATTGGATGTCAGATAACAGATCTCACAATAGTTCAGCAGAGCAGAATGGGGGAAAGAATGAGCCTGTAACGGCAATGGCGAATCAGGTATGCACAAATAATATCTCTCTAATGACTCTAATTGTAAAAATTAAAGGGCCGAAACGTTACAAAATGGTAAGAGTGCTTTTGGACTCTGGCACCCCAAAGTCTTACATCAGAAGGTCTCTGGCTAAGGAGTTAGACTTACCCAAGGTGGGAGAAGTCAAATTGAATAAAATTTTGTTTGGAGGGCAAACCACCGGAGAAAAGGCTCATTCAATATTTTATTTCCAGTTGTACAATGTTGATGAGGGAAAGGCTTTCAAGATGGAAGCGTTGGAGGAAACAAAAATTTGTGGCGATATTTCACCCGTCGAAACAGGACCCAGGCAATGGGAATTGGATAAGAGGGGAATCACCTTGACCAAGGTAGACAATAATAAAACCGAAATAGACATCCTAATCGGTGGAGACTATTATGGGCAACTTCTCACAGGAAAAGTTGAACAACTAGCAGGAGGATTGACCGCAATTCAAATAGTTCTTGGATGGACTTTAATAGGTAATACCTCATCAGAGAAACCAGAGACAAGTGCCCAAATGGTTCTCACCTTACTTACAACCCAACAGGGAGTAACATCCTTATGGGAATTAAAACAATAGGGATACGAGATCCTACAGAGGTCATCTCTAAGAAAGAGAAGCATTTTCTCATGCAAGAAAAGTCTCGTGAGAAAATCTGTCGAGGCCATGATGGACGTTACCTTGTATCTCTTCCATGGAAGGAAGGAATTGGGACGATACCTAATAATTTGGAAATAACCAAAAGGCGCTTGGAGGCTATGACTCAAAAGTTAACGCAAAAGGGTCAGTTTGATCCTTATGATGAGGTCTTCCGATCCTGGTTCAGGGAGAACCTTATAGAAGAAGTTGACGAGGAAGACATCAGGCCTATTGTACATTACCACATCGGCCGATATATAGGGTTCAGAGTGAGACTACCCCTATTAGACCCGTTTACGACGCATCATGTAAGGCAAGTAAGAGAAGTTTATCTCTAAATGAATGTTTAGAGACTGGACCTAATCTGATTGAACTTTTACCTGAAGTCCTGATAAGATTTAGGGAAAAGAAAATAGGAGTCATCGCTGACATCCGCAAATCTTTTCAGACCATAGATATAGATGAAAAGGAAAGAGATTATTTGCGATTTTTATGGTGGGATGAACAAGATCCTTCCAAGATACGGACATTGAGACACACCCGAGTGGTCTTCGGTTTAACCTGCAGTTCTTTCATCTTGGCCGCAGTGTTGAAATATCATTTGGAGTCCATTGTGGATTATCGCAAACCTGTTGCAGATGTGCTGAGGCGTTCATTCTATGTAGACTGGACCTAATCTGATTGAACTTTTACCTGAAGTCCTGATAAGATTCAGGGAAAAGAAAATAGGAGTCATCGCTGACATCCGCAAATCTTTTCAGACCATAGGTATAGATGAAAAGGAAAGAGATTATTTGCGATTTTTATGGTGGGATGAACAAGATCCTTCAAAGATACGGACATTGAGACACACCCGAGTGGTCTTCGGTTTAACCTGCAGTTCTTTCATCTTGGCCGCAGTGTTGAAATATCATTTGGAGTCCATTGTGGATTATCGCAAACCTGTTGCAGATGTGCTGAGGCGTTCATTCTATGTAGATAACTTGGTGTTCTCAGTCGATGAACCTGATCAATTGGAACGTTTCAGAGAGGTCGCTAACGATATAATGGATGAGGCCAAGATGACTTTAAGAGAATGGGAATATGGAGGTAGTAGAATACTAGAAAACAAAGAGGATTCCAGGGTGTTAGGACTCTATTGGAACAAAGAAAGAGATACCTTGAGGTGCCACATCCCACAAGACACCACTAAATACGGTGAAGTAACCAAAAGAACATTATTGTCCAATCTTCAAAGGTTTTTTGATCCTTTGGGATTTTACGCACCAATTTTTCTCATTCCCAAGTTCTTGATACAAAGGACTTGGCTATTGAAACTGGGATGGGATCAACCCCTTCCTACGGATATACAACAGGAATTCAAAAAGTGGAGTGAAGAACTAGACCATGTAAAAAAACTTGAATTTCCTAGATATGCGAAGGTGACCAGTTCTGAAAATCTAGAACTACATGTCTTTGGAGACTCGAGCAAAAAGGCTTATGCAACAGTTGCCTATTTGAGAAGTGTACAGGATGGAGTCGTTCACGTCTCCTTGTTGGCCGCTAAAACTAGAGTTGCACCTTTAAGGCCTATTACCATACCTAGACTAGAGTTGCTGGCCTGTCTCTTAAGCGCTAGACTAACAACTACCATTGTCAGAGCTCTAGCCAGACCGATCAAGACTATCTTTTGGAGTGACTCCTCAACAGCCTTGAGCTGGATCAGTACAAAACATGAATGGAGCATTTTTGTTTCCAATCGAGTTAATGAGATCAGAAGCAGTACCAATATAGATGATTGGAGATTTGTACCGGGTGCACTCAACCCTGCTGACCTACCCTCAAGGGGGTGCTGCGCATCACAATTTGTTTTGTCTAAATGGTGGGGAGGGACCCCAGTGGTTGAGAGAAGCAGAGGACAAATGGCCAAAACAAAAGCCAATTCCAAATGAAGAACAAGTTTTAGAGGAGAAAAAGGGAATGGTGGTACAAAACACTGTTATACAGGATAAGAGATTTTGGTATTTAAGTAAATTCTCTTCGTATAAGGCGAATCTGAGAGTGCTAGCTTGGGTGCTTCGATTCATCAAAATACTTAAAAGAGAAGAGATACAGGGTAAAACTTTATCTACGCACGAAGTAGTCCAAGCCGAAAAGGTGCTTATTCGATTAATTCAAAGATACAGTCTAGAGAAGGGACAGATTAGCCACCTAAAAACCAAGGTACAATCGGATGGTCTTATGTATATAGAGACCCAACTTTTGTACGATCAGAGTCCCGAAGAATTCAGGAAACCAGTGCTCTTGCCTTGTGATCATCCAATAACGGAACAACTGATTAGAGAAACGCATTCAAATAATTGTCATGCTGGCGTTCATTTTTTACTTTCCAAATTGAGAGAAAAATTTTGGATATTAAAAGCGAGAAAGACTATTAAAAGAGTTGTGAGAGGATGCATCATTTGTAAAAGACATGCAGAAAAGGCCAATACTATACCTTGTGCCCCTCTGCCCAGGGACAGGTTATTCATGGGTAGACCCTTTGAGGTAACAGGTGTTGATCTTATGGGTCCTTTCTACCTTAGAAATGTCCAGAAAATTTGGATAACCTTATTCACCTGTGCTGTCTACAGAGCAGTTCATTTGG
The DNA here is from genome assembly GCA_030710605.1 of Cordylochernes scorpioides. Classification (NCBI taxonomy): domain Eukaryota; kingdom Metazoa; phylum Arthropoda; class Arachnida; order Pseudoscorpiones; family Chernetidae; genus Cordylochernes; species Cordylochernes scorpioides. The sequence continues at coordinate 68,022,446 of CP092886.1, forward strand.
AGCTGGTGGAAGGTTTGGATGCGACAAACTTTATTTTGGCATTGGAACGGTTTATACACAGGAGAGGGAGACCAGTTAAGATTTACAGTGACAATGGAACCAATTTTAAAAGGACCAATAGACTCTTTACTAATTTGAACTGGGACAAAATAGCGAAATATTTGTGTGACAAACAGATTCGATGGATATTTATTCCTCCTTCTGCGCCATGGTGGGGAGGATGGTGGGAGCGGTTGGTACGACTGGTGAAAGATCTTTTGAGAAGAACATTGGGGACTAACAGAGTAAATTATGTCCAGTTAGAAACTTTGGTTTGTCATGTGGAGGCGATTATAAATACAAGACCTCTCACCTACATTTACGAGACAGAAGATGATCTGATGCCTATCACTCCACAAATGTTTATCCAAAATAATTTTGGCTCATTTGATGAAAGTCATGAACTAAGTCCTGATAATACCAGACAACATTTTCGAAAGTTACAGCAGATTAAGAAAGAACTGAAGGAAAGATTTCACAAGGAATACCTCGCCATGCTCGTTCAAAAGGGGAATGAAACGGAGGGTAGAAGGTTTCTTCCAGGCGAAGTTGTGCTGATTGGTCGAGATGATCAAAAAATAATATTCTGGCCACTAGGCAGAATCTTGGAACTGTACCCCGGGAAGGATGGCAGAGAACGTGTAGCTAGAGTTAGGACTGCTACGGGTGAATTTGTAAGACCGTTAAAGAGACTTTTCTTTTTGGAACTTGGTTCTGATATTTCCAGGGAGGTGAGATTACCTAAGACCGAAGGTATCAAGACCCAGGAGATTACAACAGGTGGAGATCAGTCAATTTTTACTAGGTCTGGAAGAGAGGTGAAAAAACCTACGAGATTAGGGGTTCACCAATGATCTTTCCTGATTGGGATTTATTACCTTTTTTTTTGTTGTTTTTGCATTCCCATACAAAAAGGTGGGAGTATGTTGGAAATGTATAATTTCAAATTTTGATTCAGGAAAACGGCTCTAGATGGCGTGCATCACAGGATGCGCCACAGAGTAAATACACAGAGTCCGTCCACGTGACCCTTTATACGAATATAAAAGTCGCGGCGAGAAAGAGCAGAGGAGTGAAGTGTGAGGAGTGAGGTGTGTGGCGGTAGGTGAAAGAACTCAAGGAAGTTAGAAAACCCAAGGAAGTTAAAGAACTCAGAGAAGTTAAAGAACTCAAGGAAGTTAGAGAACTCAAGTAGTTAAAGAACTCAAGGAAGTTAAAGAACTCAAGGAAGTTAGAGAACTCAAGGAAGTTAGAGAACTCAAGGAAGTTAAAGAACTCAGAGAAGTTAAAGAACTCAAAGAAATCAAAGTTAAAGCTGGAGAAGATAAAATTAGAGAAGTTAAAGTTGAATGTATATATGTAAATAAAACCTGTTAAGATCAAGATTTTGTAGATAGGCAAAATAAAAATATATATTTTATGCCAATTTGGTCTACTTTACATTTCCGCGACTTGCGCGAACACGGCTGGTGAACCACTCCATTTTTCAATTTTTTTTCTTTCTTTTCAACACATCTGGTTTGATTGAAATCGAAGTATTTTACAAGTTTAAAGTCTGAATCTGAATATTTTCATATAATTAAAAAAAAAAGGGATTTTAAAATGATGGCTGTTACCCTATCTTTCCTTATGATTGGTCAGTTCTAATGGTTTTATGGTTTCTAAGCTTTAGATCAATTGAGGTTTTCAAATGGTTCCCACTGAGTAGCGCAACGTCTATCGAGTTATCTTCTAGAAAAAGTACAAATTATTTTTTCTTTCTTTTTGATATGATTCCGCTACAATTGCATGTAACAATATTAAAATGTAGTTTTCAATTCATTGTAGGTATTTTTCGATTCTTGCATCAATTTTTCACACAGGTCCTTAATGTCAGAACAAGGAATTTTTCTTGTTGCAACCTCAGCATAGAATGGTTCTGTTCTCATACTATTGCTGGCCATGTTTCGGATTTCTTGTAAATCTGAGTTCTTGTATCCTGTGATGATCCTGAAACGCTGAGGAGCGCGATTACAGGGCTCTTAAAAACAGCGGCAGACCAATCTATACAAAACGACCTTACAAGAATGGATAAATCGAAGCTATACTCTCTCACTACAAAGACATTCACATATCTTTCATGACGGAGGGATACCTTTTAGGGGATTTTCCTTTCCTGGTTGTAAGACTACTCGCACAAGTTAGAATACTTTCAAGTTTTTTTTAGAGAAAACCACACCAAGATGCTCTGCGGTGAGGACCCGATTTGTACTTTCTGTAATTCAAAACTAAAAAATGAAATCACTCACTATATTTTTGATTGCTCTGCTCTGAAAGAAGAACCCTTATGCTCAAAACTGGGCAACTCTGTGCTTCACTTCCATCAATAATTGACAATATGACCCAAAATAAGTATATTGCTACGGCGTTTTATGGTTTCTACAAGTCCATATCTCAGAAGAAGGCCAAGTGACACTCACTCCTCACTTTCTTACTGCTACTCTTTTTGTGTTGTTTTTCTTGCTTCCCTCTTTCTCTTTCTTGTTTTTTTTTTCCTTTTTTTTCTTTTTCTTCTGTCTATATCGTTATTTCCTTTGTCTCACTGCTTTGTTCTTATGCATACCTCTGGTGAATCCTGTATAGGGTCAGTGACCCTAAATAAAGGCTTTTTGTCATTGTTGTTGTTGTAAATCTAAGTTGTTTTATTAGATTGGTACTGTCCAGGGTATCGTGGCTGTTGTTGTTGTACTCTAAGAAACTTTGGGCATCCGCGGTAATTGGCCGCATGAGCTTCTCCGCAATTTGCACACTTTGGGGAAGTTATCTTGACTTTCTTGGGCAGTCCTTTGAGTGGTGTTCTTTAGCACACTTTATGCACTTTGGTTTCAGAAAGCAGTTAAGTTGACCATGCATGAAACCCTGTTGTTGGAACATTGAGTCACTCACAGGCAACATATAGAGCAATGTTCTTGGAGTGGCAGCAAATCTTCTGAGGTTTCTGTGGAACGATCTTCAATGGTACGTCCATATTTCCTATGTAAGCTATCTTATTTTATGGCCTGCGACACTTCTTTGGAGGGTAGCGAAAGTCAACGGCAAGTTAGAATGTGTGCGGTAGCCTTGGCTGCTATTTATATAGCATACTGCAAAAATAAAACGTTGATGTAATAATGCCGCCGAATTTATTATTTTGAAATCGCGATCTGTGAGCTGAAGCATACACAAAATTTTGCTGATTAAAAAGGGATTAAATTAAAATTTTAAATTAATTATATAAGCCTCTTATTTTAATTGGAAATCATTATTTTATAACTTTATGTAAAATTAGGCTGGGTCACGTTATAGGGATAGGGTTTTACTTTTTTAAATCTTAACGCTTATTATAAAATTAAATTAAATGAAATTAGAGGTTACTTTAGGTTCGTTTTAAGAGGGGTTTTTCTGTATGTATATTAAAAAATTTCATATTTAGAAAAAATATATATATATATTATTATATTATATTAATTTGAAGGGTTGGTAGAAGCTGGCAAAAAGATGGAAAATAAAAATACATTTAAAAAAAGCTTGTATTCAAATGCACTAAAAAGGAAAAATAAATAAATATTGTATCTTCAGTCGATGAGCAATTAGATGTATCTGAGTGAAAATAAAAGCGGCGGGGACGATCATCTTGAATTTTGAACCTAATGTGATTTAATATGTAACAACTGATTCGAGATTTTTATAAGTGTTTGCTATATTTTTACCTCTTCTCTAAATATGATCGGGAATATAAAAATTCTGTTCTATGTTTTATACCTGGCTACCACAGTCAGCTGAAAGTTTGTATTTTGCTTTGTAAGCTGTTTTAAGCTAGTATACCAAGTTTAATACTTCTATGTGGTCAGGGACTATATAAAAAATCGAGAGAGAGATTATAAAAATTAAAATGAACCATGGAAATTAGTTCATTCCCGACCACATTTTTATAGAATGCTTGCTACCCTTTACACCACTGACACAGTTTCATTTGAAAGGAACTATACGATTTCTATTCTCTAAAATATTCCATGCCACGAGGTCACCTAGAAGTCTGAAATTTTGTTAACTTGCATCGTTAGCAGTAATGAAATGGTCTATAGCTTCTACAGGGTCTAAATGTAAATTAAGATCTATATCATTATCCCATTTGTAAAAAGGGTCTAGAACAATAGTCATTTCTAAACCTAGCTTGTTAAATATTTGCCCAAATATACATTTATATATGTTGTGACCCCCTTCATATATAGGTATATTTAATATAAATGTGTGCCTGATGATATTGGAAACAAATTACTTGATTATAACAGATGTTTGCTTTTAATTCCAAAGAGGTTTCAGATAAAGACCTGTTTGAATATTTGGATTTCTTCCTTCTTTGAAGTCTTGAATAATCACTGAAGAATTCAAGTCACCACTTCCAACAGTTTTCTCGACCAGCCAGATGTCTGAAAACTTGTACACCTGCAATGGTAGTTGGACTAAGTAAGTGTTCAAAATTTAAGACTTCCATGTGGTCTGTATGCATATTAAAATTATATTATAAATTTTGAAAGGTAATTAGGAAATTAGTCCATTCCCCCCCCCCCCCCCCCCCCCCCCCCCAACCCCTCTGACCAAAACAAGTCTGAAAAATTGTTCAAATAAGTGTACAAAATGCCAGACATCTACTTGCTATTTGATTACAAAATCTGTGGACATACAGAAATGATGAAAGTTAAATAAAATCTTTATCACTGGGGATTAGGCCTTAAATAGATGGAAGTCTGCTTGTGGCGGATTGGTCAATTCTTTGTATGAGGCGGGAAGTGAAGTAAGCTAAAGCCTAACAAATATGTCTCTTTACTTTTGGTTCGGGGGAAACCCTAAATTTATTGTGAACTATATTACAAAGTGACAGACACTTAATGGATTATTGTTAAGGGATAATTGGCACATATTCAATATGGATTATGACTATTCAATTGTGTGTGATTCATTCTAGTTATGAATAATAAAAGAAATTAACACTTGAAGGTCGTAAGTACAGGTATGACATAATCTCCCAGGACGTTCCATTTTTGAGTGTTTTTTAAAATTCATAAATCATTAAGAACTCAATATTTATAAAATATTTTAATGAGAATCAATAAAATACACTTCAAAATTATTGTTAAATGTAAATTTAAGATTATTTATACATGTTAATTATAAGAGATATGTACATAAAAGAGATAAAAAATACAAATTGACCAAATCCACTCCATAAATCAAATATATAAAAATAATATACATGACGATTTTTTTTCTGAAGAAAAGATTGAAGAGGAATCAAACTTTAATATAAATCACTCCCAGTAGCTCTCTTTTGTGTAAAAGGCCTTGAAACAGTCAGCAATGCCTAAAGGAACCAGACAGGTCTCACACATATAGCTGGTGTCCTTCCTCACTCTTTTACCAGAAGATATTTTTCCTTTGTCAGAGCAAACTTTGCACCTCTTCTGGATGGTGGTCTTGCCAGTAGCAGGGATTTTGGTGAGGAAATGTTTTCCAATCAGCCTTTCTGATGATCCAGATGCACTTGGCTGTTCATCCAAAATTTCTGTACCTGCTTCTTCCATCAACCTTTCCATGATAGCCAAATGATATTATCTAAGTGGCATTTTTCGACCCGTGGTCAATTTATTATATACAATATGGCTATTGACAATAGTGAGGCCGAAAATGTGGAAGAAAAGCTTTTTCCATCACTTTAGAGTATACCGATGAAAAGGATAATATGCCATAAATTGGTCACTTCTATCGACACCAGCCTTATTTTTATTGTAGTCAACTACCATAGCAGGTTTGGTTATTGAAATGGGTTGAGGCTGTCTTCTTATTTTCTTTTGAGCCTGGATCATGCTGGAATATTGGGTTGTTGCTATCATAAAGACATCCCTGGTGTCATGTCATTTCAATGCGAGAAGCTGACTGTTTTGACAAAAGAGGCTTTCACCTTTTTTCAGTTTTTTCGGGAAAGCTTTTTTTGGCAATCCATTTGCCACCATGCAGAAGTCTGAAAATTTGTACACTTTCATTGTTCATTGGACTGAGTGAGCCTAAAAGTTTCATTCTTCATACAAGACTGACCTACTTCAGACACAATGAGAGCAAATGGATTAGAAAATATTTCATTGTTAGGGAATATTTAAGGAGATCAAGAGTCCAGGAGATCAAGATTCTACAAAACCTACAAGACATGCATGGAATGTTTTTAGAGGAAGTTAATGATTTTTGACTAGGCCTACTTCAATGAGGCAAAAGTGAGTTTTAACTAATCAATATTGAAAGGGAAGCTGTGTTTCAAAGGAAAAAACAATGCAATAAAATTATCTATTGAATATGATTTAGATTTTTTTATTGCTTTAAAAATGGGAATTTTACCCGAGGAAAGTAATCCTCAAAAGCCAATCAATTATTCCTATTAAGAAACAAATTATTTATTCCAATACAGTGCTCCTGTAATTTTTCAGATGAAGATTAGTGAAAATAGTACAAAACAACCTTCAGAGCCTACAAAATATAAGTATTTTAGTTATTGGCTCTAATCAATTAGTTTTGAAGATAATATTCAAGGCATGAAATTAGATCAGCCCTTTCACTGGCAAAGAACTGCTAAAGATTTAATATGTTCTGTTGGCCACATAAACTAAATATTACCCTGTACTAACAAGAAGAATAGCCCCAAACGAGTCGCTAGCTGAAAAATTTTGAATTGTCAAATTGGTGTGGAGGATTTTCAACAACACTATAGAAAGGTAGACAAGGAGATTTTAATGACTCTTTTGACTAAAGTTATTTTTATTTTGAAAGACCCCCTTTTTTTGTTGAATAAAATGATATGAACTTTTCTACAAGAAAGTTAATTTCAAACTAAGAGAGATATTTATAACTCAGGTTCCTGGAGTGCAGAATGCCAACTACTCTGAATTTAAGACAAAAAATTACTTCATATACAGTCGAACCTCTTTAATTCAACACCCCAAGGGATCAGAGCTTTCGGTTGAATTAAAGGAAGTGTTGAATTAAGGTTAGATGATTAGCTAATCATTTAACACTTTGAAATAATATTTTTTTAAATTGCTTTGTAATATAAATTGATTATATTAATTGAAACGATTCTGTGTGTACTTTTTGTATTATTTTTATTTTCATGATTAACTTTTAATATCAGGGACAAAATGGCAATAATACATATTTTTAAACATAAATAATTACAAATAATATTTTATTCTATTTGAAGAATATAGCAGTTGAAAGGAAATAAAATATGGAAAATAAAAAGAAAATTTTAAAATATTTTTTAAAAATAATCATGAATATCTTTTAAAAAATTCCTTTATAGATGTCTGTTTTTGCACTAAAATCCTATTCAGGATGTATTCCAGATGGTCTATTTTAAAAATACATGCATGTCTTTCTTCCTCTGGAATGTGTTTTAAATGACAAAGTTTTTATTGTATTAAAGACATCCACTGCTGCTGCAGGTGTTATTGATTTTGTGTTTAAATCTTTTATAATAATATGGAAATGGAATATTGAAATAAAATGTTATCATAATCATTGTGGCTACTTTTTATGAAGATTTATTTATTTGAAAGGAAATTATTTGTAAATTTTAAAATAACTTAAATATTTCAATGCTGAAATTTAAAAAGAAAATAATATTATTAATTAGAACGCGATTCCTAAATTCCCGCGTAAAAAAAAAAAACAATAACATCCGCGACATTGCGCAATGGCACTGCAAAGTGAAACTTAAACTAACAGAAACCAAAAGTGCGCAGGCGCGATCCTATCAGCGCCCGCCGTCGTCGCCGCTTGCCACCGCCGTAATTACTTTTTAGCGGTAAAGTTTTATGTAAAAAAACATTCAACTCTCGAAATTGGAATTTTAAAATGGTCGAACTATCGGAACTGTCGTATTATCGATACTGTCGAATTACGGTTTGTTATTTGATAGGCCAGAGATTGGGACATCAGAATATGGTCGAATTAAGGTAGAGTGTCGAATTTGCGTGTGTCGAATTAACGAGGTTATATTGTAAGTGGCTGCAAAAACTTATGGAGTGACCCTTGTACTCAGTAGCATGTTGCCACCATTCATCCACAGAAATGAGTATCTCTCCACCTTTTTTTTTTTTTTTAAGGATAGTTAATGTTTTGTAAACCTTTAGATGGCTGTCAAGTTTTTAGTGAGATACTCATATCTGCAGGATATTAAAATTGTATTATTCCGCATTAGGCCCACTCACAGTAAACAAATGCAATTCCTTTTTTCAAACAACCTAACCTAAGCCAAACTAACCTAATTTAACCTAACCTAGCATATTGATATGCTCAGCAGCATGTTGCTACCAGTTATCCACAGATATGAGTATCTCAACACCTTATTTTATTTTATTTTTAAAGTAATACTCAATGTTTTTGTAAACCTTTTGATGGATGTCAAGTTTGTTGGTTAGATATTCATATATTTGCAGACCGTGTAAATATGTCGGCAAATGTATTATTCCTCATTAGGCTCACTCGCAGTAAACAAAAGAAATTCCATTCTTTAAACAACCTAACCTAACCCAAACTAAACTAACATAATTTAACCTAACATAACGTATTGATATACTCGGCGGCATGTTGACACCAGTCATCCGCATAAATGAGTATCTCACTCAATGGTTTTGTAAACCTTTTGATGGATGTCAAGTTGTACCCGACTTCTGATGAGATGTCTTATTAATTTTTCTTTGCACCATACATTGTCACTCATTACATACTCAGATGTCATTTATAAATGTTTATCACTGCAAATCTTTTTAAAAATTGGTCTCTGAAAGTGTCAAACAAACCTGTGAACTGGCTTCAAAGTTTATAATTTTCATCTTTAATGGAATTAATGTGGTAATTTTCTCTAAATTACTGGCCACCTATGTCAATATTTATAAGGCGATAGCTTTATTAAATTAAATAATATATTTTTTTATAAAATTGGAGCAATAGCACAAGTAAATTTTGACATACATTATATACAGCCAAATCAATTGTTTAATTAAATAAATCGTTTTTGGCACAACCTTTTTTGATTGGTAGTCTGTGGTAAATTGTATAATTTGGCTGAAACATATTACTTCTTACCTTTTCATAAACTGTCAATTATTTCTTTTTTCGCCTGTAGCTTGAGGTAAAAATCAATTAAAATGTTTATTTCACATTCCAAACATTAACTATTTTAAGATATATAAAAAATGTATTAATAAATTTAATTACACACACCAAAAAAAGGAATATGCGTTTAAAAAAGGATAATTATTAGGCTAACACTCTGCTTTACAAAGCGAACAGAAGTAACCAAAAGGTCATCTCTAATCGTGTGTTTACAAACGGGGTTCAAAACAAAATTTGTTTGGTCAAATATGATTAAATATTGGGAGCGCAAATATGTTTTTTTTTTTTTAAATTCTCACACAATAATTCAGAGAAGGAATTGAGTTAAATAGATACACACGGTTATTTAATAACCCTTTCATAGATCCATGAATTGTTTACGACTTATTTTATAGTTACACAGTGTGGCTTATATTCTATTGTTATACAGTTAAGAATGAATAAGTGAAACAATTTAAGCATTTTGAATTTTAAAAAATCGTATATAAATATTATGCTACAAATTAAATATATATAATTGCAATAAAAAAAAGACTTACAATATCGGCGCGCGGCGCGAAAATAAAATTGTTCTGTTCTTCAGTTCAAAAAAACTTTCCTCAAAGGACAAGGATATTAAAATAAAAATACCTATAATAAATTATATAAGAAACCTACGGTAAGTTTTTTATTATTTAAATAATTTTATATATTCAAAAAGAATCTGTCGAATTGGGTTTTTCTAATGGGGAAAAAAGTTAACTTTGTAGTTTTTAAGAATTATTTTTAAAAATAAAATATTCTGTGAGAATATGAAAAAATATATTTTCGTAATTTTCTACTTAAAAATTTTTTATGTTAAAATATTTGTATTAATATTATTTTTTATGTCAATATATTCAGTAAAATTTTCCAAAATTGCAATTCGAATTTTATGCTTATATATAATATGTCGATCAAAAGATAATTCATTGAACATGATGATGATGAGAACAGACTGCGGCCCATACTATGCTAGTCCAGACGATCCACGCCATTGGAGAAGACCTGCCCACAGCCTGATCCTTCTAGTAAGTATTTTACATCTACCATTATTATATCATAATTTATTTATGTTTTTAAAGAGGGTAATTGAAAATATATACATTTGCAATAACCATCAATATACATATTTAGGAAAATAATAGTTAAATTTAATTAAAATATTTCATATTAAAAAATATATTGTGTGAAAATATCTCTGTATTTTAATGCATTAACGCGCCATCTGTTATGAAATTTCGAAACTATTATAGACGCGTATGATTCTTTTAAAAATTAAAAAAATTCTACTGCCCTTACTGCAATGGAATAATTAAAATTTCCATTGTAGTAAGGGCAGTGTTAATTTTTTTTTATTTGAATCATACGCATCTATAATAATTTTCGAATTACTGTATTTGTATAAAATGTTTTTTTAAATTATTGTAACTCATTTGCCTACTTATTTTTAACATATATTTAAAAAATAAAAAATGAGTTGTGTAATATAGGCATTTGAATGTTGTAAAAAAATATGGAATTATTGTTGGTAGCTTCAAACCTTTATTCCAATAAACAGGTTCAGTTGTGAGTGATGGAGCTTATCATCCATCTCTACCTCTGCCATCTTTATCTTCTTCACAATACATCTAAGTAGCTCTAGTTTTTTTACAATATCAACTTGTATTAAATTATTGCTATTCTAATACACAACAATAAAAGTCTATTTTACTTCCAATTTTTAAATTAATATCAAGCATGATATATGACTGGGTTAGAGGGCGCTTGACAGGTGAGGCTAGGGCTATCGATTGACTCCGCGGAGCAGCTGGAAGCCATACTTGTAAGGCGCAAGGTAAGTCTTTTCATTAGTAATATATATATATGTGTATATAATAATATTTGTCTTTTAGAATATTTTTCTTCAAAGCCTAGCAATAATGGAGTTAGGGAATTTGACAAATATACATATTATTTTTTAAATATAGATTAAGAGCACATTCCACAGTTAAATCTTTATTTAAAAAGCCTATATACCTATAATAAATTTCATTCAATATATTCTCGTTAAAATTCGTTTGTTAAAGCTTGATCCGATGCCAAATGTTTAAAATAAAAGTATAATTAATTCTCTAAAGAACCAATATTTGAAAAAAACTCATTTAATGAGAATTCAGTCATATATCCTCCTATATTAACTGCGCTGATGAAGATATTTGAATAAAGAAAGCTGTATCAATTCATCTCAAACTCTTGACATCTTCATTTCTAGTTCTCTATATTTTTCCATATATTTTACATTTTATACTAATTTTTCTCGTTTTCTCTGGAAAGTACAGCAAAGATAAAATAATAAGGTGATTTATTTAATATAGATTCATATAAATATATGGCGATTTGAGTTCACTGCGGACAGGTGGTAGGAGGTGCTACAGGTAACTACTCTAAAGCAATCGATTAACTCCGCGAAGCGGCAAGGATCAATAGTGCTGCAATAGGTGGGTGTTCGCATTCTCTCTTCTCCGCACTTCAATTTTCATTTATTTTCTTTAATAAACAACTACTTAATGATGTTATTAATAAAAAAAATAACCCAAATAATAGTTTGATTTCGAAATGAAAAATAAAAAAAAATGTACTAATAACTCAGAATTTCTGATAAGTCAATTTTCTTCTCCTTGAGAAAACATATTCATTTTCCATTAAAATATATGACATGGAAAATTTTTAATGTTTTAATCATGGGAGCTGTATCGTTTTAATTCTCCTCCGCCATCTTTATTTACCAATTACCTTTTTTTTGTTTACAAATTAAACTCTTCATAAAACATTGAAACATATAGCTATATTCAAATTGTTTTAAAATTGTGTAACACTATCAATAAGTATATAGATTTTCAAGACATTCAGACATTTCATTCATCAAGACATATAGACATTCAATAGAATGCAGTGTGATGAGAGAGACAAGATGGCGCTATGGTAGTACAATCGATTGACTTCGCGGATAGGCTGAACTGCTACCACATGTATATATCTCGTCTTACTATAGTTTAACCATGAATTGATTCCTGAAAATCAGTAATTACTTTTTTATTTTAGTGAAATCGTTATAATAGAAAATATATATTTAGAATTGTCTGCAATGCACATATTGAGAAGATGAGATTATATTGATTCCTTATCCATCATTCAAACCTCTAACATATATCCGCCCACTTTGCTTATTCTCTCTATGCTATTTTACTACTCAATCCCCACATTATTTATTAACTGGTATTTTTTGTTTCAGAAAAGCATCACAAGAGTACATTAGAAAAATGAGAGAAAAAATGAAACTTTCTGGTGAGCTGCTTTTATATCTGAAAGAAAAGTTGATGTTTCAATTAATTAACGATATATTATTATATATCAAAATATAATGCATGTATATAATTATTTTCTTAATATACAGTTAATATATTATATAAAATTGAAAAAGGATCCATAGGAAAATATTCCCATATACATTTTAAAAAATAATGGCCTTACCTAAGTCTTATAAAACAATATATAAACAACTATTTTTATTTGTGTATTAAAGAGAAATAGTTTTAACCACGAAGAGTTATAAATAATTTTGAAAAAAATATATATATAGATATTTGTGAACCTAGCACTGATTCAATAATAATAAAAAGAGATCCTTTTTTAAATTAAGAATTTGTGGTATTTTGCATTTACTGTATTATTATGATATTTATATAATGTTTTCGCCACTAATAGTTTCAAGGATGAATACCAATGTTTTTAAAAGATATCTAACTTTTAATAATCCGACTTTTTTTTTGCTTCACCTCAAAGTGCACTATTGATGTATAGTAAATGGTCAATGGTGTTTCAGATCGAACAAGATCAAAATCTTTCCTTTCTACTTCTTCCTCATTTTTGTATCATCCATCATAAGGTGAGGAAGAAATATTTTCTGGTAAATTATCTTTAGCTATAATATATATACCTGAATTGTTACGTTTGCTTACGTTCCTTCCTGAAGTTTTTGTTTAGATATTTATTTAAAATATTTTCAACCCCCAAATTTCTATAATATATAAGTAAGGTTTTCTTATATTCGATAGTACATAGGATGATGGTAAAATGGGATGTTGAATTACCAGCAAAAGACTTTCTTATTTATGACAAATTGCACATTCCTAATTTGTGGAGGATAGAGGGATATCATTGAAAAAAATCGATTATTTTATTGAAACAGATTCGATGTGGATTGTGGGTGGTAATGTGACGGTATTCTTTCCCAGTCCAACCTTAGTCCAGTCTCAGGTGAAGTGAGTATTACCTATCACACACACACACACAAATAGAATATATATTATTTAAGACAGATTGTTCATGGTAAACTTGGGCAAATTGGGTGGTTGTATGGTTTTACTTGTACTTAACCTCTGCCAACTCCGCCTTTGCAAGTCCCAACCCCAGGATGAAAAAGGAGGAGGGCAGCAGTAACAAGCTGGTGTGAAAAACCTGGGCTCAGCTGGTCAGGCTAAAAGTATCCTGTAAGGGCTCCAGAGTTACAGGATGAGCAGCGTTTTTACTCCTTGTTAGGAGCCGCTGCACACTGCATCTGTTCCTCATGTCAGTGGCGGCCATTTCTTCTGGAGCTAAGTCGGAGTTAAGTTGGAGCTAAGCCACTGAGTAGTGTTCCCAATCTTAATGACAAAGGCAGACGCATTTTTCTTTCACAATTATGATGGTTGTCAAACAGACACCATCAAGGGTCACAACTAGATACCCTAATGTGATTGAATGGAGATAAGAAAGAAAAAGAAGACTTGTACTTAATTTGGGAAACATTTTTTTCTATATTTAAATGACAAATTTACAACCAACAAACCAAAATAATATTTTCATCATTCCGTTTGGTGGTTTTTAAAAATATATCTTTCAAAATTAGAGCAAAATAATTAGCTTAAATAGATTCATAAATTCATATTTTCACATATATAGATGGGATGGTGCTATGTGTGAATGTTATATTTTTGAAATTCATATAATATTATATTCAACCCAGACTGTATGTGAGATGTGTTTGGTAAAGTGGAGGCCTAGTATATTATTAAAAATAATTCAAAAGGTTTTTTCCCCTGCAAATCAGAAGTAATAAGTTTTGAAACCAGAATCTTTCAGACAAATATGTATTTATATTTCATACATTATATTGACTATTTAAAAATAATAATTATTATACTAATATATTTTTTATTAATTGAAATCAAAGAGAATATGTTGTCCTTAATTTTGTAAAAATAGATACAGATATAAAATATTAGGTTTGTTCAACTTTGCTTTTTATAAATGAGGTAAGGATTCTGTATTCTAATCAATCAGCCGAATAAACCTTTATGTTGCAGACAGCTCTCCTGTGACTTCGGCCTCAATGAATAATAAAGAATTAAACAATTTATATTTAAAATAAGGTAGGTATATTTTGATGAATAGTATATGTTATATGTTATAATTCCCTATCAACTGTCTTTGATTACCAGACTTAAGTATGGTCATCTATGGATAATGATTTTTCTGAATAGTTGCAAGGTTTTTTTCGCTATGAACTAAGTGCAATATTCAACCTGAAACCACAAACCACATTATTCTCGCTTATCCCTAGTACACATAGTACAGGCCATGATAATCATGGTGGTAGAGGAAGGTGACTGCTTTTACTGTAAGTGCATCATATGTCTACACATTTGAAAAGCAGTTTGACTTTGCACTTACAAATATGCCAGAGCCCCGTTTAGTTACTTGCACTCACTGGTGGGGTTGGACTCTTGCAAGAATCGGGGGCCATTGAAGCATTTTTTTAAATCAGAAAAAGTGTCCAATGCAGGAATCGAACCCGGGTCGTAGCGGTCGAAAACCAACAGTTTAGACCATCCTTCCACCAACCCAAACCACATCATTGCCTGTATTGGCTCGTCCATGATGAGCTCTACTCATACTCAGCAGACGCCATCAAAGCTTGATACCTTAATATGATTAAGTAGAGATAAGAAAGAAGATAATCCTCTATTTTAATTGTAACATAAAGGTTGGCGTTCAGTCAACTGGAATATTAGTAAAATAAATTATATTTTGATCCAATATATGCCTTTTTAATTAAAGGCCTTTTTATATAAATTGTATTCACTAAAGCCTTTATTTTTTAAATGTATTTTTTGGTATTTAAAAAATATTTATGTTAATATATTCTGAATTTGATGTATTATTAAAACCCTTTGTATGTTTCAGGTTTATCTTCAAGTCCTGCAAAAAATTATATATATAACCTTCATATGAATAATACGATTCAATCTAAAATATAATTTTTCTCTGTGTCAAAAATATATATAATTTTAAATAATATATCAATAAATATATATTTGAAAAATATGATATCTATATAAATTAAAATATCATTTTCAATAAAAATTGTTAATTATTGATAAGGCACAATTTGGATTATAGATTATAAACACAAGGTAATAAGACCAAATCCAATTAAATAAATAGTGTGTGACGTTTCGGTAACAGCGTTGTTACCATCTTCAGTACTTTTGTCTGAAGATGGTAACAACGCTCTTACCGAAACGTCACACACTATTTATTTATTTGGATTTGGTCTTATTACCTTGTGTTTATAATCTATAATCCAAATTGTGCCTTATCAATTATATTGACTTCAATGGACCTAAGAAGTTATTCTTCCTATGAGCTGAAGAAAATGAATTCTAAAGTGAATATCAATGTTGATGCTAAGCCATCACTTGAAGATTCTATTTTAAAGAGTTCAGTATCTGAAGCTCTCCTCTACTTCCATTCAGTACTTTTGTCTGAAGATGGTAACAACGCTGTTACCAGAAACGTCACACACTATTTATTTATTTGGATTCGGTCTTATTACCTTGAATTGTTAATTTATGTGAGCAATAGTTTCCCAGAAATTAATTGAAAAGTAAAAATAAAAATCAGGTAAAAAGTTTTGTTTGATTTTAAATTTGCAAGCTTTCGAGCAAATATACTGCTCTTTAACGGGCTAATACTCTATGTACAACCCTAATAATATTTATACAAAATAATTGTAAAACTTTTGTTATTGCATGTTAAAGCACATGCCAATGACAAAAGTTTTTCAATTATTTAGTATGAAGATTATTTAGAGATTGAACATTAAGTATTAGCCCGTTAAAGAGCAGTATATTTGCTCGAAAGCTTGCAAATGCAAAATCAAAAGAAACTTTTTACCTGATTTTTATTTTTACTTTTTCAAATTGTTAATTTCATATTCAATGCGTTACTTTGATTTCCATCGTACTTTTTTATTGATAAAAATTATAAATATTTTTAAAAATATGAGTTAAATATTTGCAATTATATATTTTATCACTGCTTTTTTAAAATTTTTAAATGCCCTTTGAAATATATTATCAATCCCATATATTGATTTCCCCTTTTTATTTTTTATATACTGTTATATATTGTTTAATACTTTTGTTGAAATAATTCGTTTTGTAATAGTAAAAATATACCTAAATAATTTTAAAAATATTAACATAAAGTAGTATAATTTTTTATTTCTTAATTAATATTTATATAGGAAGTATTTTTTACAGGATTTCTTGTTTTACATTTTCTATTTTTATAACATTTCTGCTGTTATTAAACCAAAATATATGTTTTATTCAAATTTGAATAGCTTTTAATAATTTTTTCACACAATAGTAATTAAGAAAATATCATTTTACTTCTAATTATAATAAAATACTCTGAATATTTGTTTAAAACCTAAGCAAGAAATTTATGAATAATTTTAAAATGTCAAATTGAGAAATATAGACAGATATTTTAGAAATCTAAATTCAAATGTTCCGATTCTCTTAAATAACATGTTTTTTTTTTTAAATATTGTTAATTTATATTCAAGTATTATTATAAGATACTGTATATATGCCTTTTAAAAAATTATTTGTTAAATTCAAAAATTAATTTAAAAATTCACAAAATAGAGAGATAATATATATTTTAAAATTCGAATCATTTTAAAATATGCAAATATAAGCCAGTTTAATTATTTTAAAATGTTTTTTTTTTTTGAAACCTTATATATATATATAATGATAGAAAATAATCTCAGGAAATGTATTAGTTTTCAAAGTTTAAATATATATATATATTTATATGTTTATTCCTTTTTATAATTTAAATAATAATATCTGAGTTTGTTTTTTCCCAGTTGAAATATAGAATTTAAAGTTTAAAATCAAAGTGAAGGTCGAAATCCTTCCCTTCTTCTTCATAATTTTTGTTTCGTATTTTTTCAGGGCACTAAGGAATAGTTTCTGTTTGGGTTATTGTATGGAATGAAATATATAGTCGTATCACTTTTGTTATGAAAAGTTGTGTTGAAAAATATTCGATATCGTTATTAACAATTTGTAAACTATTAATATTAGGAAATAGTGTAATATATCTATTGTTCCGAAAATAATTTTTTATAATAAAAATAGGTTAAAATATTACCTTTAGGCTGAGACAAATTTACAGTATGTGCTAAATATATATTTTTCAATGATTTTTATTTTAAATAACAATATCTGAGTTGGTTTTTTTCAATTTGAAATATTGAATTTGAAGTTTAAAATCAAAGTGAAAGGCAAAATCCTTCTCTTTTATTCATAATTTCTAATTTTTGTTTCACCTTTCACTATATGGTAGTAAGGAATATTTTATGTAAACTAAACCTAAATTTGTAAACTATTAATATTAGGAAATAGTGTAATATAAATTGTTCCCCATATATATTTTTTATAATTAAAATAGGTTAAAATATTACCTTTAGGCTGGTACATTTTTACAGTATGGGCTAAATATATATTTTTCAATTATCTTAATTTTAAATAACAATATCTGAGTTGGTTTTTTTCTTTTTATATATATAAGATTTAAGGTTTAAAACCAAAGTGAAGGGTGAAATTCTTCCTTTCTACTTTCATAATTCCTGTTTCGTATTTTTTCAGGGTAATAAGGAATAGTTTCTGTTTGGGTTATTGTAATGGAGTAAAATATTTATCGTTTTATCATTTTTGTTTTATATATATTTAATTTAATCATTGCTCCCTTATTTTGATATATATATTTAAAGATACATTTTAACATTTATTCGCAATAATTTTTATTATGTATTTGAAATTGAACGAAGAGGATTTCTTATGCTAATAAATCAATATTTTAAAAATATATCGATTTAACAAGAAAATAATATTAATAGGTTTTAAATGTGAACAATGTTATTCTATTTTCATATATGTTATACTTATAAATATATATATATATATCACACAATATGTTGACTTATTTATATGAAAACATTCTTTCTCTATGAAATATATTTGTTTTACTTCCCTCTTTTTGTGTTGAATAGCTGTTAGGAAAAAATGAATAAGGAATATAAATACATGCCCAAGTAATCTGTTATATTTTACTAAAATATAAAACAAATAATGACATATTTTTTAAAATATAAAATCATCATAAATATAAAAACTGAAGCCAAACGACCATGAGAGCTAAAAAAAAAACCATTACTCACCATCCGGTACTGGGCTGTGTCCTAGGGGCAGGGGTCACTGCTGCCGGACGGGTCCCCAGCTGGTGATAGGGGAACGGCCGTCCGAGTGATGGTTAGCTGTGAAATAAACCAGCTACTTGGTGAATACACAGTCCCGTACCAAATGACAACTGAAGCTCTTTATTACGGCCTAGTGTTCTCTGTTACCTTCATATATTCAATAGATATAACAAATTATATATGTTCATATACTCAGGCATAGCATATATTTATTTTGTTTGTGTGTGATCCAATCAAACTCCCACAATAGCATTTTCTACAAATTACTTTGAAAAAAATTATATACAGTTAAACCTGTCTATAGCGCCTTCCTCTCTATAGCGCCCGATTTTAAATACATAGTCGGATGTGATTTACATTAAAAGTGACCTGTCTATAGCACCCCCTCTCTATAGCACCCTATTTTGGTGAGTCCCAAGAGGGGGCGCCATAGACAAGTTTAACTGAATATATTATATAATTTAACAAATCTATATTATTTTGTATATATGACTTTTTTATGTTGATAGAAATTTGTAATTGTCTCCACTGTATTTTGAAGAATGCTTCCATCGATATATCTCTTGATCCATAAATGTTTTATATCATTAGTGAATCATCCAATCAAATGGTTTAGCGCTATTTCATTATATTTTAAAGCTATTCTGTCTCAACGAGGGTAGAGATGAGCTGTTTGGAGGGTTCCTCACTTCTGAGACAGCTCTTCCTAATATTTGTTTTGTCATTAGAGTAAAATAAATAGAATTTTCCTCCATAAATAATAGCGCCAAAACATTCTAATTTCCTTTATTATCTTGTAACTATTAACAATTATTAATATGTTTATTATGATTATGATATTTCTTTGTTTTTTAAATATACTTATGATATATACAATTGATGTAATCGAATATATAGATTAATAAAAGAAAATTAATAATAATATTTTGAATCTTTTTTTACACACACGGACTCATACAATAGAACACACACACTTCTGCTAACCTTTCATTATTTAGAAGAAAATTTTCAAGTTTATTTCACTATTTTAAAATTTAAATGTGGTTTCATTTTCATATGAATAACTCTTTTCAGGCCAATACTAACCTACGGATCTGAAATAAATTATAAATTTATTAATAAAAGAAGCACGCAAATATTAAACTCTCAGCAATATCAGATTCTTCTTTGGGTCGTTAGAGCTTATAAAACGCCCTCATCAAGTTGCATACATAGTTTGGCAAAAATATCGATTCTCACAGGTCACATAGAATCGTTGATATTAAAATACGAATTGGCCAATTTATCAAAATAAGAAATTAATTTATTTAGACCGCATGCCCCAACTATAATTCGAAACTTCATAGAATCAAGAATAACTGAAACTATAGCGAAACAATTTGGAATACTTTTTTATTATTGTCTAAATTTTATATAATAACTCATAGTTTCATCACAAATCATGGTAATTTTGGAGGAATTTCTGTGCGAAAGATCGGGTGGGGCGACGGATGATCCTAGCTGATTCTGTGAAAATTAAACCCAAAACTCAATACATTTATTAATAGATGGCCGATCTTTCACAGCTACAGAAGTAATAATTTTTATCCCATCGAATAAATTTGCGAATTTGTATATAACAAAGACCACATATGTAAAATTAAATATTTTTTGTAAATTCATTTTAGATGTTCTCTTCTGTTTGAGAAAACCATCGTTTCAGTTTTAATTTTGTTTTTAGTCGGTTATTGAATTGTATATAATGAATTGTAATAAAGGGTTGCTTAAAATGTATTTAGGCGCAAGTATCCCTAGCTTGGGATATCGCGTCCGATATCTCAAGAGAAAAACACACACACACACACAAAAAGCCTTATTAAGACGTTAGTCTTATACAGATTCTCCGTACAAGGTGCAATAACAGGAAAGAAGCAGCACAGGAAACCAGTAGTTCCGCAACTATATAAAATTATTAGTAATAAGGAAAAGTAAGATTTAATATGAAAAGGTCGACGCCATCGCCTCAAGTCTTCAATTCCATAAGCGCGGAGCAGAAATAGGGACTAAGTTATCTAGTTCGCCATAAATATAGCATCCAGACACAAAAAGGAGGTTTACTCCAGCACAGCCATCCCTATCACCAGCTACGCAATCTCATCGTCGACCAACACGATGGCCCCTCGATGTTTCGTCATCATTCTCAGGTGTAAGAACAATAGCTTCCAAGTTCTCTTTTCTCTCTCTTACACCTACTGCCTTGTAAAAAGTATATAGGGCCTGTGAGCAACTAGTCTACTTGTTTGGGCACTGGTTAACATCGTTTGGATTGACCTAAGTTGGCTGGGTGTCTACCGTTGAAAAAAATGTCCTTCTCTTCTCGCTAATATCTTGGCATTCATAACTGTAATGAGATAGTTCATTTTCCATATTTCTTTTCAGAGATCACAAATCTTATCACCCTCGCTGAAAATTTGTGTATGGTTTTCCTTGAAAAACGAATATAGTATTCTCTGTTGTGCGATATAGCATTTTACTGGGAATGGAAAGTTGCTAAGTATATAGTTTTCAATTCGGAATGAACTGTGTAAATACTTATAGTGGGGGTAGAATTTAGAATTCTCTATTTTTGGCCTGGTCACTTTGAATAGATTGTTCTATTGCAATTTTAGTTATTAATGTATTTCTTGCCGGATAATCCTTACATCCTTGCAGTTAATTAATCAAGAAAATCCTGTTGAGTTGAGTATGTTGGCCAAACTTTCCGCAAGTCCAATATATATATTTATATTTCTTCTTATCTCATATAGTTGAGCTAAGCATATATGGGGAGTCGGCTGCTGTTCATTTTTAGAATTCTAAGCCAGAACCCGAGGTAAAAGTTTCAGCACCGTAAACCCCCCAGTCACGTTCTTCCGCACTCCATACGTAGAATAAAACCAGGAGTATATCTCGGTAAATTTTAAAAGTCTCCGTAAAAAATTGTCTTGTACCCTGTCAACCAAGTTTTTTTTGGTTGTTTGCCCAAATTGGAGCTGCGTAGAGCAAGGTTGACAGAGCCATTGAGTCTAGGAGCTTGAGTGAGGATCTGATAGAGTTGATTCTTGTTTTAGTCGATATTGACCAGACCGCAACATAAAGGACCTTTTATTTTATTATTTTATATTAGCAATTTTTAATGGTGTTTTAGTGCTAATGTAAACAAAGAAACATTGGCGTAATACGTTCCAACGGTGCCAGATATTTGAATTTATGAATAGGCATATACAAAAAAATATAAAAATAAAAATTACAAAATTAATATTAATATTTAATATAAATTACACTAACCTAACCTAACCTAAACTAACCTAACCTAAACCTAAACCAACCTAAACTAACCAAACCTAACCTTGACCTAACCTAACCTAAACGAACCTAATCTAACCATAAACGAACCTAATCCTAACCTAAACTTAAATGAACCTAAACCTAACCTAAACGAACCTGAACCTAATCCTAACCTAAATTAAATACGAAATTTTAATATTAATTAATAATTAATTTTATAATAATTTAAAATATCTGATACCATTGCTTTCAAGGTATTAAACATTGTGTGTATTCATAACACACACGTGTTTACAATTACGCTGAATTATTTTTAAAAATTTCTGAATCAAAACAGGCCATGTAGACAAAAAAATTTATAGTGAAAATATTAGGATTTTTATAAGTTGTTTTTTTCATAGATTGATTTATTTATATTTTGACCAGATGATTGGACGATTTTACATGTATATAATTGGTTTTAATGATGTAAATTAGTTAGGTCATGAAAGGAAATTAAAAGTGTTGATTTTCTTAGAGGTGTTAGTGTTTACTCTGCTCGATTGTAGACTAGGAAAGAATTGGTTCCTAACAGGTTATGGGCCCAGCAGCATGCATCCACTGCGCCGTAGAAAGAAATTAAAAGTTAAATCTAAAGAAAAAAAAGCTGAAGGCTAAAGAAGATAAGGCCAGGGAACGGCTAAAGAAGAAAAGTTTATGCTAGACTGAAGAAGATAAAGCTAACTAAGATAGAGGAAAAGAATTTGATTATAAGAAATTTGAGTGATTTAAAGACTGAACTTTGTGCAACGAAGAAGAAGAATAAAACTTTGAGTTATAATTTTTTGTCAGATTTGCATAACTAGAAATATCAATGGCTGACGAGTTGAGAATACCTAAACTTGATGGTAATAATTATTATTCCTGGGCTATAAGAACTAAATCTATTTTGATCCAGAAGGACATATGGGATCGATTGAACCTGGCTTTCCTTGTGAAACTTCAGAAAAACAGAAGCGGAAAGATAGTTTGGCATTATCTGTCATATTATTAGCAGTTGAGGATTCATTCCTGGATGATATCGGTGATTGTAAGCGAGCGATCGATGCATGGCAGATACTGGAGGATTTCCACACAAAAATATGGCTTGTGAATATATTACAGCTACTGAGAGAATTTTTTAACATTATCAAAAGAAATGACGAGGATATGAAAGAATATTTCGCGAGAATAATGGAATGTCATAGAAAATTGGGCAAAGTGTCACCATGGATTTTGGGGATGGCGAATTAGCGTTGATTGTGCTATTGGGATTGCCAAAGAGTTTCGAACCACTAATTCTCAGTTTAGAACAGCAAGAAGAGAAGCTATCTACTAGTGTGGTTAAATCCAAATTACCTTTAGAAGAAAAACGACAGAAACAGCGTCAAATTCCTCAAGAAGATCCTAATAGCGCCTTTGCGGTAAGAAGAGAGAGGATACATGCAAAATCACCATGTCAAGAGCGAAATAAATTTGAATATGAATCAACCAAGGAATTATCGTAATACGTGGACGGAAGGGAAAAGGGAAAACTATATTTATTCCAGGCGGATAAGTTGTTTCAATTGTGGCAAATTAGGACACATGGCTAGGAATTGCAGATTAGCCAACTCATCAAGGAGAATTAGCGAAGGTATGCTGAAACAAAGTACGTTAGACCTTACTCATAAAGTCCTATTTGCAAATAACTTGAAAAACAACTCGCAGAATATCTGGTTTCTGGACAGTGGAGCTACTGAACATATGACGTCGAACAGACTGAAAATGACTAATACAAAAAGTATTTCAACTTCTGTTGAAATGGCGAACAATGAGAAAATAAAAGTATCAGAGATGGGTGATGTAACCATCAAACTCGGTCACGAATATGGAGGTGAGACCTTGTTCTTGGAAAACGTATTATACGTTCCTGAGTTAGACGGAAATATTTTGTCTGTTGGAAGGATTAGGAAAGAGGAAACAAAGTTTTATTCCAGAATGGCAAGGCCTCTGTTTTTGGAAGTGATGGCGGGTTAATTTTGAAATCTAATAGAAGAGGAAGAATCTATACAGTGGAAAGAACTGAAGATGACTAAAGTGAAGTCACCTAGTGCAGATATCTGGCACAGAAGGCTGGGACACATTTACAAAAGGGATCTCCAAGGTGTGAGTGACACAGCAGAGTGCGAGGTGTGCCTTGAAGGTAAAATGAGAAGACTCCCATTTCCTTCCAAACCTGTCGAAAGTAAGAGGACTTTATCACCCTTGGAGCTCATCCATTCGGATGTAGTAGGTCCCATTAGCCCAATGTCGAAGGGAGGGAACAATTATTTTGTGACGTTCATAGACGACTTCCACCCATTACACTACAGTATATTTTATGAGGTCTAAATCGGAGGTACTTGACAAATTTAAGGAATATAAGAACAGTGTTGAGAATTACCACAGCAGAAAAATCAAAAGTCTTAAGAAGTGATAATGGGACGGAGTATGTTAATGGCGAATTTAATAAATTCCTTAATGAAAGTGGCATC
Organism: Cordylochernes scorpioides; assembly: GCA_030710605.1. Lineage (NCBI taxonomy): Eukaryota > Metazoa > Arthropoda > Arachnida > Pseudoscorpiones > Chernetidae > Cordylochernes > Cordylochernes scorpioides. Next base: position 68,047,169 of record CP092886.1, read on the forward strand.
AAGCGACAGCTTACAGTTCCAAGAACACCTCAGCAAAATGGAACTGCGGAAAGAATGAATCAGACATTGCTAAACACAGCAAGGTGTATTTTGCTTGAATCTGGGATTCCCAAATCGTTCTGGGCAGATGCCGTAAATACAGCATGTTACTTGAGAAACAAATGTTCTAGCAAGGCAATAGGTAACAAAATACCAGAAGAAATGTGGACCGAACGGCCAGTGAAGATTGAGCATATCCGAGTTTTCGGTTGTCAGACCTGGGCATACAACGACCAGCGTCGATCCAAATTTGATTCAAGAAGCAGAGAATGTGTTTTAATTGGTTATCCGGAAGGAGTCAAAGGATACAAGGTCTGGATATCAGAAACAATAAGGTCTTCGTAACCAGAAATGTCAGATTTAGAGAAGATGTTTTCCCAACTGGGAAAGTCGATAAACAAATTTCACATGAAACTGATTTTTTCCAGGTTTTAAATAATAATTTTGAAGAAGACTATGAATCTGTAAATGGGGAAGATACGAAATTGGTAGAAAAGAACCAGAAAGACGAAGAACTAAAGAAGGAAGACGAGGAAGGCCAAAATGAGGCTTCAATCCCAAGGGGATATTCAGGGACTGATGAAACAATATCGGTAGAGAAAAATCTGAATAACTTAGAACGAAAAGAGGATGAAGAGCAGGCCTGTGAAGACGAAGAACTGAGGAGAGAGACGAAGAAGAAGGCCAGAATGAAACTATAACCCAAGAAGATCTTCAAGAATTGCGGCTTGGCGGAGCGAGTATTGCAGATATTCTAATTGGGGAATTGGAAGAATTAAACTGACCAGGATCTTGACCACTCTAGGCCTCCGATGAGGGTATGAAAACAACTTTAAAATGGGGGGGCATTGTTAGGATTCTTATAAGTTGTTTTTTCATAGATTGATTTTATTTATATTTTGAGCAAATGACTGGACGATTTTACATGTATATAATTGGTTTTAAATGATGTAAATTAGTTAGTCATGAAAGGAAATTAAAAGTGTTGATTTTCTTAGAGGTGTTAGTGTTTACTCTGCTCGATTGTAGACTAGGAAAGAATTGGTTCCTAACAGAAAACATAAATTAATCACAGGTATTATCAATATTAATTATTAATAATCAAATCTTGTTTTAAAAAAAATGAACCAATCATAGCCTTTGTTTACATTGCGTGCCACCGTGATGTCACGACCAATGAGAGGCTTAGTTTCAGATTGGGTCAAATGTTGCGAACTCACCCAATGATTCATAAAGGGCACAACTTTGTTTACAGTGGCAGAGGAATTTCTAAACATTGTAGCATACACAATGGAATTGACTAGAGAAAGTTTACGCGCCATGATTTTTATGATTATAAAGTAATTTAACTTCTAAAGAATCTCATGAAAGATTGATGAAAGCTTTAGGAGGTAAAGCTATTTCTATAAGAACAGTTTTTAATTTAATTAATGAATTTAAATTTGGTAAACCAACCTTGAAGATTAACCTCGTTCAGGTCAACCACCAACATCAGTGACCCAAGAAAAAATTGAGCTGGTAAGATTTATACTTAGAGACGATCAAAGAATTACATATCAGCAGCTAGAGAAAAGTGTGGCCATTGGATTGGCAGCAATCAACACCATCATTAATGATCATTTGAAATACAGAAAACTTGTTAGTAAATGGGTACCTCACAGCTTGAATGAAGACCAAAAGCTTAGTGACATTAAATGGTGTAGTTTCATGTTGAAAAAATTTGATGAAGGTAAATCAAAGGTTGTTTTAAATATTATTACAGATGTGTGTGTGTGTGACGAAACTTGGATTTACAATTTTAATCCAGAAACAAAACAGCAATCTACTTTGGTGCTCTTCAAAATCACCTCCTCCTAAGAAAGTTCGTAGAGCTCGAAGTGTTGGAAAAAAATGGTCGCTTGTTTTTTTAGAAAAAAGTGGTTTCATTGATATTGTGAAGTTAGAAGATTGAAAGACAGTTAATAGTGACTGGTATACAAAAAAATGCCTTCCAGTAGTATTTGAAAAAATCAAGCAAAGCAGACCAAGAGCTCAACTTTGAGGAGTCCTTCTTCAACATGACAATGCAAGACCGCACACCTCAACCCAAACATTAGACTTTTTAGCCAACTCTGGTGTCAATTAGTCACTCATCCACCATATTCACCAGGACCTAGCACCTTGTGACTTTTTTTTATTTCCAAAAGTTAAGTTATTGTTGAAAGGGATATAATTTGATACTGATGATGAAGCATTGGCAAGCCTTTATCAATGCTGTAAATTCCATCCCCGAGATGACTGGTGAAAGTGCTTCAATAATTGGTCTTCATGGATGAAATCTTGCATAGGTGCTAAGGGTGAATACTTTTAGAAGCTCTGAAAATTTGGAAGCTGCAGCTTTAATAAAAATACAGTCGAACCTCTTTAATTCAACACCCCAAGGGATCAGAGCTTTCGGTTGAATTAAAGGAAGTGTTGAATTAAGGTTAGATGATTAGCTAATCATTTAACACTTTGAAATAATATTTTTTTAAATTGCTTTGTATATAAATTGATTATATTAATTGAAACGATTCTGTGTGTACTTTTTGTATTATTTTTATTTTCATGATTAACTTTTAATATCAGGACAAAATGGCAATAATACATATTTTTAAACATAAATAATTACAATAATATTTTATTCTATTTGAAGAATATAGCAGTTGAAAGGAAATAAAATATGGAAAATAAAAAGAAAATTTTAAAATATTTTTTAAAAATAATCATGAATATCTTTTAAAAAATTCCTTTATAGATGTCTGTTTTTTGCACTAAAATCCTATTCAGGATGTATTCCAGATGGTCTATTTTAAAAATACATGCATGTCTTTCTTCCTCTGGAATGTGTTTTAAATGACAAAGTTTTTATTGTATTAAAGACATCCACTGCTGCTGCAGGTGTTATTTGATTTTGTGTTTAAATCTTTTATAATAATATGGAAATGGAATATTGAAATAAAATGTTATCATAATCATTGTGGCTACTTTTTATGAAGATTTATTTATTTGAAAGGAAATTATTTGTAAATTTTAAAATAACTTAAATATTTCAATGCTGAAATTTAAAAAGAAAATAATATTATTAATTAGAACGCGATTCCTAAATTCCCGCGTAAAAAAAAAAACCAATAACATCCGCGACATTGCGCAATGGCACTGCAAACGTGAAACTTAAACTAACAGAAACCAAAAGTGCGCAGGCGCGATCCTATCAGCGCCCGCCGTCGTCGCCGCTTGCCACCGCCGTAATTACTTTTTAGCGGTAAAGTTTTATGTAAAAAAACATTCAACTCTCGAAATTGGAATTTTAAAATGGTCGAACTATCGGAAACTGTCGTATTATCGATACTGTCGAATTACGGTTTGTTATTTGATAGGCCCAGAGATTGGGACATCAGAATATGGTCGAATTAAGGTAGAGTGTCGATTTGCGTGTGTCGAATTAACGAGGTTATATTGTAAGTGGCTGCAAAACTTATGGAGTGACCCTTTGACTCAGTAGCAAGTTGCCACCATTCATCACAGAAATGAGTATCTCTCCATCTTTTTTTTTTTTAAAGGATAGTTAATGTTGTTGTAAACCTTTAGATGGCTGTCAAGTTTTTAGTGAGATCTCATATCTGCAGGATATTAAAATTGTATTATTCCGCATTAGGCCCACTCACAGTAAACAAATGCAATTCCTTTTTTCAAACAACCTAACCTAAGCCAAACTAACCTAATTTAACCTAACCTAGCATATTGATATGCTCAGCAGCATGTTGCTACCAGTTATCCACAGATATGAGTATCTCAACACCTTATTATTTTTTTTTTTTAAAGGGATACTCAATGTTTTTGTAAACCTTTGATGGATGTCAAGTTTGTTGGTTAGATATTCATATATTTGCAGACCGTGTAAATATATCGGCAAATGTATTATTCCTCATTAGGCTCACTCGCAGTAAACAAAAGAAATTCCATTCTTTAAACAACCTAACCTAACCCAAACTAAACTAACATAATTTAACCTAACATAACGTATTGATATACTCGGCGGCATGTTGACACCAGTCATCCACATAAATGAGTATCTCACTCAATGGTTTTGTAAACCTTTTGATGGATGTCAAGTTGTACCGACTTCTGATGAGATGTCTTATTAATTTTTCTTTGCACCATACATTGCCACTCATTACATACTCAGATGTCATTTATAAATGTTTATCACTGCAAATCTTTTTAAAAATTGGTCTCTGAAAGTGTCAAACAAACCTGTGAACTGGCTTCAAAGTTTATAATTTTCATCTTTAATGGAATTAATGTGGTAATTTTCTCTAAATTACTGGCCACCTATGTCAATATTTATAAGGCGATAGCTTTATTAAATTAAATAATATTTTTTAATAAAATTGGAGCAATAGCACAAGTAAATTTTGACATACATTATATACAGCCATATCAATTGTTTAATTAAATAAATCGTTTTTGGCACAACTTTTTTGATTGGTAGTCTGTGGTAAATTGTATAATTTGGCTGAAACATATTACTTCTTACCTTTTCATAAACTGTCAATTATTTTTTTTTCGCCTGTAGCTTGAGGTAAAAATCAATTAAAATGTTTATTTCACATTCCAAACATTAACTATTTTAAGATATATAAAAAATGTATTAATAAATTTAATTACACACACCAAAAAAAGGAATATGCGTTTAAAAAATAATTATTAGGCTAACATCTCTTTACGAAGCGAACAGAAGTAACCAAAAGCTCATCTCTAATCGTGTGTTTACAAACGGGGTTCAAAACAAAATTTGTTTGGTCAAATATGATTAAATATTGGGAGCGCAAATATGTTTTTTTTTTAATTCTCACACAATAATTCAGAGAAGGAATTGAGTTAAATAGATACACACGGTTATTTAATAACCCTTTCATAGATCAATGAATTGTTTACGACTTATTTTATAGTTACACAGTGTGGCTTATATTCTATTGTTATACAGTTAAGAATGAATAAGTGAAACAATTTAAGCATTTTGAATTTTAAAAATCGTATATAAATATTATGCTACAAATTAAATATATATAATTGCAATAAAAAAAAAAGACTTACAATATCGGCGCGCGGCGCGAAAATAAAATTGTTCTGTTCTTCAGTTCAAAAAAACTTTCCTCAAAGGACAAGGATATTAAAATAAAAATACCTATAATAAATTATATAAGAAACCTACGGTAAGTTTATTATTATTTAAATAATTTTATATATTAAAAAAGAATCTGTCGAATTGGGTTTTTCTAATGGGGAAAAAAGTTAACTTTGTAGTTTTTAAGAATTATTTTTAAAAATAAAATATTCTGTGAGAATATGAAAAAATATATTTTCGTAATTTTTCTATTTAAAAATTTTTAATGTTAAAATATTTGTATTAATATTATTTTTTATGTCAATATATTCAGTAAAATTTTCCAAAATTGCAATTCGAATTTTATGCTTATATGTAATATGTCGATCAAAAGATAATTCATTGAACATGATGATGATGAGAACAGACTGCGGCCCATACTATGCTAGTCCAGACGATCCACGCCATTGGAGAAGACCTGCCACAGCCTGATCCTTCAAGTAAGTATTTTACATCTACCATTATTATATCATAATTTATTTATGTTTTTAAAGAGGGTAATTGAAAATATATACATTTGCAATAACCATCAATATATATATTTAGGAAAATAATAGTTTAAATTTAATTAAAATATTTCATATTAAAAAATAGATTGTGTGAAAATATCTCTGTATTTTAATGCATTAACGCGCCATCTGTTATGAAATTTCGAAACTATTATAGACGCGTATGATTCTTTTAAAAATAAAAAAAATTCTACTGCCCTTACTGAAATGGAATAATTAAATTTTCAATTGTAGTAAGGGCAGTGTTAATTTTTTTTATTTGAATCATACGCATCTATAATAATTTTCGAATTACTGTATTTGTATAAAATGTTTTTTTTAAATTATTGTAACTCATTTGCCTACTTATTTTTAACATATATTTAAAAAATAAAAAATGAGTTGGGTAATATAGGCATTTGAATGTTGTAAAAAATATGGAATTATTGTTGGTAGCTTCAAACTTTTATTCCAATAAACAGGTTCAGTTGTGAGTGATGGAGCTTATCATCCATCTCTACCTCCGCCATCTTTATCTTCTTCAAAATACATCTAAGTAGCTCTAGTTTTTTTACAATATCAACTTGTATTAAATTATTGCTATTCTAATACACAACAATAAAAGTCTATTTTACTTCCAATTTATAAATTAATATCAAGCATGATATATGACTGGGTTAGAGGGCGCTTGACAGGTGAGGCTAGGGCTATCGATTGACTCCGCGGAGCAGCTGGAAGCCATACTTGTAAGGCGCAAGGTAAGTCTTTTCATTAGTAATAATATATATATAAATATATGTATATATAATAATATTTGTCTTTTAGAACATTTTTCTTCAAAGCCTAACAATAATGGAGTTAGGGAATTTGACAAATATATATTATTTTTTTAAATATAGATTAAGAGCACATTCCACAGTTAGATCTTTATTTAAAAGGCCTATATACCTATAATAAATTTCATTCAATATATTCTCGTTAAAATTCGTTTGTTAAAGCTTGATCCGATGCCAAATGTTTAAAATAAAAGTCTAATTAATTCTCTAAAGAACCAATATTTGAAAAAAAAAACTCATTTAATGAGAATTCAGTCATATATCCTCCTATATTAACTGCGCTGATGAAGATATTTGAATGAAGAAAGCTGTATCAATTCATCTCAAACTCCCGACATCTTCATTTCTAGTTCTCTATATTTTTTCCAATATTTTACATTTTATACTAATTTTTCTCGTTTTCTCTGGAAAGTACAGCAAAGATAAAATAATAAGGTGATTTATTTAATATAGATTCATATAAATATATGGCGATTTGAGTTCACTGCGGACAGGTGGTAGAGGTGCTACAGGTAACTACTCTAAAGCAATCGATTAACTCCGCGAAGCGGCAAGGATCAATAGTGCTGCAATAGGTGGGTGTTCGCATTCTCTCTTCTCCGCACTTCAATTTTCATTTATTTTCTTTAATAAACAACTACTTAATGATGTTATTAATAAAAAAAATAACCCAAATAATAGTTTGATTTCGAAATGAAAAAAAAAAAAAAATGTACTAATAACTCTGAATTTCTGATAAGTCAATTTTCTTCCTTGAGAAAACATATTCATTTTCCATTAAAATATATGACATGGGAAATTTGTAATGTTTTAATCATGGGAGCTGTATCGTTTTAATTCTCCTCCGCCATCTTTATTTACCAATTACCTTTTTTTTGTTTACAAATTAAACTCTTCATAAAACATTGAAACATATAGCTATATTCAAATTGTTTTAAAATTGTGTAACACTATCAATAAGTATATAGATTTTCAAGACATTCAGACATTTCATTCATCAAGACATATAGACATTCAATAGAATGCAGTGTGATGAGAGAGACAAGATGGCGCTATGGTAGTACAATCGATTGACTTCGCGGATAGGCTGAACTGCTACCACATGTATATATCTCGTCTTACTATAGTTTAACCATGAATTGATTCCTGAAAATCAGTAATTACTTTTTTATTTTAGTGAAATCGTTATAATAGAAAATATATATTTAGAATTGTCTGCAATGCACATATTGAGAAGATGAGATTATATTGATTCCTTATCCATCATTCAAACTTCTAACATATATCCGCCCACTTTGCTTATTTCTCTCTATGCTATTTTACTACTCAATCCCCACATTATTTATTAACTGGTATTTTTTGTTTCAGAAAAGCATCACAAGAGTACATTAGAAAATGAGAGAAAAAATGAAACTTTCTGGTGAGCTGCTTTTATATCTGAAAGAAAAGTTGATGTTTCAATTAATTAACGATATATTATTATATATCAAAATATAATGCATGTATATAATTATTTTTCTTAATATACAGTTAATATATTATATAAAATTGAAAAAGGATCCATAGGAAAATATTCCCATATACATTTTAAAAAAATAATGGCCTTACCTAAGTCTTATAAAACAATAATATAAACAACTATTTTTATTTGTGTATTAAAGAGAAATAGTTTTAACCACTAAGAGTTATAAATAATTTTGAAAAAATATATATATATATATAGATATTTGTGACCTAGCACTGATTCAATAATATAATAAGAGATCCTTTTTTAAATTAAGAATTTGTGGTATTTTGCATTTACTGTATTATTATGATATTTATATAATGTTTTCGCCACTAATAGTTTCAAGGATAAATACCATGTTTTTAAAATATAACTTTTAATAATTGACTTTTTTTTTGCTTCACCTCAAAGTGCAATATTGATGTATAGTAAATGGTCAATGGTTGTTTCAGATCGAACAAGATCAAATCTTTCCTTCTACTTCTTCATCATTTTTGTATCATCCATCATAAGGTGAGGGAAATAAGAGGAAGAAATATTTTCTAGTATATTATCTTTTTAGCTATAATATATATACCTGAATTGTTACGTTTGCTTACGTTCCTTCCTGAAGTTTTTGTTTAGATATTTATTTAAAATATTTTCAACCCCCAAATTTCTATAATATATAAGTAAGGTTTTCTTATATTCGATAGTACATAGGATGATGGTAAAATGGGATGTTGAATTACCAGCAAAGACTTTCTTATTTATGACAAATTGCACATGCCTAATTTGTGGAGGATAGAGGGATATCATTGAAAAAAATCGATTATTTTATTGAAACAGATTCGATGTGGATTGTGGGTGGTAATGTGACGGTATTCTTTCCCAGTCCAACCTTAGTCCAGTCTCAGGTGAAGTGAGTATTACCTATCACACACACACACACAAATAGAATATATTTATTTAAGACAGATTGTTCATGGTAAACTTGGGCAAATTGGGTGGTTGTATGGTTTTACTTGTACTTAACCTCTGCCAACTCCGCCTTTGCAAGTCCCAACCCCAGGATGAAAAAGGAGGAGGGCAGCAGTAACAAGCTGGGTGAAAAACCTGGGCTCAGCTGGTCAGGCTAAAAGTATCCTGTAAGGGCTCCAGAGTTACAGGATGAGCAGCGTTTTTACTCCTTGTTAGGAGCCGCTGCGCACTGCATCTGTTCCTCATGTCAGTGGCGGCCATTTCTTCTGGAGCTAAGTCGGAGTTAAGTTGGAGCTAAGCCACTGAGTAGTGTTCCCAATCTTAATGACAAAGGCAGACGCATTTTTCTTTCACCAATTATGATGGTTGTCAAACAGACACCATCAAGGGTCACAACTAGATACCCTAATGTGATTGAATGGAGATAAGAAAGAAAAAGAAGACTTGTACTTAATTTGGGAAACATTTTTTTCTATATTTAAATGACAAATTTACAACCAACAAACCAAAATAATATTTTCATCATTCCGTTTGGTGGTTTTAAAATATATCTTTCAAAATTAGAGCAAAATAATTAGCTTAAATAGATTCATAAATTCATATTTTCACATATATAGATGGGATGGTGCTATGTGTGAATGTTATATTTTTGAAATTCATATAATATTATATTCAACCCAGACTGTATGTGAGATGTGTTTGGTAAAGTGGAGGCCTAGTATATTATTAAAAATAATTCAAAAGGTTTTTTCCCCTGCAAATCAGAAGTAATAAGTTTTGAAACCAGAATCTTTCAGACAAATATGTATTTATATTTCATACATTATATTGACTATTTAAAAAATAATAATTATTATACTAATATATTTTTTATTAATTGAAATCAAAGAGAATATGTTGTCCTTAATTTTGTAAAAATAGATACAGATATAAAATATTAGGTTTGTTCAACTTTTGCTTTTTATAAATGAGGTAAGGATTCTGTATTCTAATCAATCAGCCGAATAAACCTTTATGTTGCAGACAGCTCTCCTGTGACTTCGGCCTCAATGAATAATAAAGAATTAAGCAATTTATATTTAAAATAAGGTAGGTATATTTTGATGGATAGTATATGTTATATGTTATAATTCCCTATCAACTGTCTTTGATTACCAGACTTAAGTATGGTCATCTATGGATAATGATTTTTCTGAATAGTTGCAAGGTTTTTTTCGCTATGAACTAAGTGCAATATTCAACCTGAAACCACAAACCACATTATTCTCGCTTATCCCTAGTACACATAGTACAGGCCATGATAATCATGGTGGGTAGAAGAAGGTGACTGCTTTTACTGTAAGTGCATCATATGTCTACACATTTGAAAAGCAGTTTGACTTTGCACTTACAAATATGCCAGAGCCCGTTTAGTTACTTGCACTCACTGGTGGGGTTGGACTCTTGCAAGATCGGGGGCCATTGAAGCATTTTTTTAAATCAGAAAAAGTGTCCAATGCAGGAATCGAACCCGGGTCGTAGCGGTCGAAAACCAACAGTTTAGACCATCCTTCCACCAACCCAAACACATCATTGCCTGTATTGGCTCGTCCATTGATGAGCTCTACTCATACTCAGCAGACGCCATCAAAGCTTGATACCTTAATATGATTAAGTAGAGATAAGAAAGAAGATAATCCTCTATTTTAATTGTAACATAAAGGTTGGCGTTCAGTCAACTGGAATATTAGTAAAATAAATTATATTTTGATCCAATATATGCCTTTTTAATTAAATTGTATTTGTTAGAAATTGTGAAATTTATATAGAGTCGCTGTTTTGATCCCAAGTCGACCTTGACACGTGTACAGCCCGGCGGTGGCACGTGATACCATGTGACGTCACTACCTACCTACCTACCCCTGCCTGCCTAGCTGCTGACTGATCACAACCAACATTCTATCTCTCTTTTGATTGTCTCTAAACTTGTATTTCCAATAAATCAATTGGCACTCTGCTTTAACGAGCCATTCGTTAATATTTCCAATAGGTTATGGGTCCTGACTACGCGCCCCAAATTTGAAGAAGCAAACCTAAAGTGAAACTGCTAAGCCTAACTCGTGGTAAATATGACGCACCTTGAGAATCAAGTCCGCCAGTTCAAAGGCGAAAACTTCTCCCTTTGGAAATTTCAGTTCCGACTACTATTAGAGCAAAATCAACTTTTGGACATCGTGGACGGCAAAGAAATCAAACCAGAGGTAAGTGACGCTACCTCTGCTATACAGGATGCATGGCACGCCAAAGATATCAAAGCCCGAATGCTTATATCACAGGCACTTGAATTAAGATTTCTAGAACCTTTGATGTCCTGTAAAACTGCCGCTCAAATGTGGACAAGGCTCATGTCCATCCACGAACAGAGATCAGAGATCGCAATTGGCATGTTGTGGCAACAATTTTTTGACGCCCGAATGTCGTCATCAGAGGATGTCAGCAGCTATATCGCCAAGATTGAAAATCTTAGTGCAAGAATTCAGGATGCAGGAGGAACGATTACAGATGACCAGAAAGTGGCAAAGATAATAAACTCTCTTCCTTCGAGCATGCGGTATTTCATTCCAGCATGGGAGTCTCAAGCGCCGATTACGCAGACTCTAGAGAACTTATCAGCACGTCTTCTGATTGAAGAATGTAGAAACCAGCAGGCCGATTCCTCGCAAGGTACAGCATTCTACCAACAGACTAAACCAAGAATCAAAGAAGACAACATAAAGAAGACTGATTCAGGAAAGATATCAGAACTAAAGAAAAAGACTGAATGCCATTATTGTCACAAGATTGGTCATTGGTCACGGAATGTCGAAAACGGATTGCCGACCAGCAGAAGAAAAACGAGAAGCGGAAGAACCAAGCAGGAGATTATGATTATAAAGGTTTCAACGCTGATACCATCCTAAAGTGGAATGATTGCGACATATGGTGGGCAGATAGCGGAGCAAGCTGCAGCATGACCTTCCGACGTGAATGGTTCAAGTCCTTCACTCCGATCCACAACGATCATAGAATATACCTTGGAGACAACACTTCCGTCCTTGCAGAAGGTACAGGTGACATTGAGATCCTTGCCATGGTGAATGGAGAATGGATTGCAACATCAATCAGGAATGTGCTCTACTCTTCGAAGCTCAAGAAAAATTTGTTCAGCCTGGGAGTGTGCACTGAAAAGGGATACCGAGTAGACATCGACAAGGATGAGCTGCGCATCTACTCAAGAAAAGATCTGAAAGCAGTTGGACAACGCCAAGATGGGCTCTACAAGATGATGTTCCGAGTTACTTCATCTTCACAAGGATTTTCTGCAAAGATCAACAACCTCCAACTGTGGCACGAAAGACTAGCACACATCTCACTCACCACTATTCGAGAAATGGCCAAGAAAGGATTGATCAACGGTTTGCAACCCGAGGACATAAAAGAAGACGATTTCTTCTGTCAAGGCTGCCAAGAAGGAAAAGCTCACAGAAAGCCTAGTCATTTGTCTGAAACAAAGGAGTACAATCCTGGTGAGTTCATTCTAAGTGATATCTGCGGCCCTATGCCAACACAATCAATAGGAGGATCACTTTATTTCATTTTATTCAAAGATTATTCCAGTGGCTTTCGCCATATAGATTTCATTAGACACAAATCCGATATTTTACACAAATTTGAAAACTTTGCTAGATTCAGTTATAATCAAACAGGCAATAAAATTAAAGTGATTAGAACCGATAATGCACTAGAATATACCAGTAAAGATTTCGCAAATACTTGCAGAAAGTTCGGAATAGTGCATGAATTGTCAGCTCCATATGTTCACGAACAGATAGGGCGCGTAGAACGAGACAATAGAACTATTGTCGAAGCAGCTCGATCGATGCTGTGCGCACGAAATCTTCCCGAAGAACTTTGGGCAGAAGCTTGCAATACTGCAACCTTCATTCTAAACCGAACATTCACTAAACAAGCTCCCAATACCACACCCTATGAACTCTTTTTCGGAAGAAAAGCTAGTTTGTATAATCTAAAGATTTTCGGCTGTGAAGCATGGTTGCATACACCTAAAGAACGTAGAAGGAAATGGGATAAGAAATCACAAAAGATGATTTTCTTAGGGTACGATAAAACCTGCACTAACTTTCGACTCTGGAACCCTTCTACTAGAAAGATTTCTATCTCTAAAGATGTTACTTTTAACGAGACAGAGCTCCGACATTGCGAACTAGAGGGAGAAAATTTCATCCCAGTTAATATTGACTTTGACCCGCCGGCAGCACAAACAACCGAGGATGAATCACCTGCAGCGCTAGGGTTTCCCACGCCGTCGGTATTCCACCCGATGATAACTCGATCTAAAAAGAAAGCAGATTCTTGTAACTACCATTTTGTCGATGAGCCTTCAACCTATAAAGATGCTATGGAAAGTCCAAATGCCGAAAAATGGTTGGATGCAATGAAAGAAGAAATAAAAGCGTTAGAATCTAATAACACATGGTCACTCGAAACCCTACCAGACGGATATAAGCCAATAGGAAGTAAATGGGTTATAAGCTAAAATCCCATCCCAACTCTACGCACCTAAATTTAAGGCTAGACTTGTAGCTAAGGGTTACACACAAAGGAAGAACGTAGACTATTTCGACACCTTCAGTCCTGTTGTCAGATATGATTCACTTCGAGTGTTACTAGCAAACTCGACAACAGAAAGTGAATATATTGCTGCCTGTGCTGCTACTAAAGAAATGGTCTGGCTACGCAGACTTCTTAAGGATATCGGGATTAAGATGGACAGACCCACAGTACTCAACATGGATAATCAAGCAGCCATAAAGCTAGTGCAGAATCCCGAGTTCCATAAGAGAACGAAGCACATTGATGTACGATATCACTACATTCGTACTAAACAGGAAGATGGTGAGCTGATCACAAGATATGTCAGCACT
>CP092886.1:68061250-68134929 GCA_030710605.1 Cordylochernes scorpioides
GATCCAATATATGCCTTTTTAATTAAATATTTATCTATGGATTGCTCAATTTTCAAAATTAAAATATATATTAAAAGGCGCTTCTCTCTTTAAAATTAATTAAAACAATACATTTTCTAGCACTACTATATAGACACACAGGTTGATAAAAAATGTGTTACAGCAAATTCAGACAAAATCCAACATGCACACCAATGTTTCGGAGGGGTTATGATTAAAACGCATTATTTTAGTACATTTTAAAAGAAAATGGGCTCTTATGGTACATGGAGACCATCCTCCCCCAATATTGGGTATATATAAGCATACAATATACAAAAGGTTTGTTCCTTACTTGGTCTTGATTCCAGCGGGAACGGTGCTCATGATGAAGTATTCATAAGCTGTGAGGAAGACCGGATACAGCATGGCAAATATCCCCAGGGAGCTGTTCAAACCAACGTCTTACACAACATCTCAATACATCTAGCGATTATTTGTAGCGATAGACAAGTGAGTTTGAAAGAGTTTATACAATGCATACAAATCTCAATCGGTATATGCATTTCTTTCCTTTAGCTTCTCATAAAACATATGCAATGTAATATTTTCATTTAATTAACATAATCAAATTATATTTTGGGTTATAAAAATGCATCTTAGGTTTATAAAATTATATAGTTCGAGATAATTGGCGATCTATTAAATATAAAAATAGTGAAGAAAGCTTACCTGGATCTGTGTTTTGTGTAAAAAAAAAGATAAAAATATAATTTCGAGAGATTGCTCCCTCTTTCAAGTATATTGATTAATTACGACTTCTTCCCTATTTGTATAAACTGATATTTCACAGAATTTTAAAATTCTGTTTCGTTTATTTTCCTTTAAATCTCAAACCTATCTAAACCAGCAAAACAAACAAACAAACAAACAATGAGCGTATCTAATAAAGTTTGATTTTTTTTGAATGGCATTTCCTGATCCTTCAAGTGAACCGATAAGACGTAGGAGATGCAGTTTTCCTACCTCATCTTCTTATCTCTATACTTTTATATTTTAGTTTCACAAGACTAAATATTTAGTTACAAAGATATATTGAGCCATCTGTTAATTCAAGTTGGGACTATAAGCGAGAATTTGTTCCATCGCAAAAAGGACAGTTGGATATTGTTTTATTATTTTTAAAATTTCTCTATCTAATACTTCCAAATTTCATTAATTTCATTCCAGTTTCATTAAAATTTAACTGCTGATACACATCCTTGGTGATTATTGTGCATTTTTATCATTTTATTTATTCTTATCCTTTATCACTTTAGACTAAATCCCGGAGCGCATGCTCTTCAAGATAATCAAATATTTTTGAATCCTATCATTGCAATAGATGTGTGAAGTGATCTATTTGAATTAAAAATGAACTGGCGTATAAATAAAATGTATCTGATGGTCTTTATAGAATATTGGAGCAGTTGAAGTTTATATAACACAGTTATCTTTCACCATTTAAGATATATATGTCTATCTATATCAAACTTCAACAAATACTTTGTAATTGGGGTCCTTAGTTCATTATAAAATTTATTTTTTCAACTTGCCCCAAGTTTTCAATAATATTTGTTATTTTAATTTCAAAAATAGCACCAAGATTTTTTTTTTAAATATGGCTCAAATAATATTTCTGTTGAATTGTTAATTTTTATTAGTTTTTTTCCTACAAATCTTTTGAATATATATTTTTATTTGTAAAATCTCGATTGATTTTCGTGAAATTTATCTCGCTTAAAAATAATATTGGGCAAATAAGCTGCATATACAGATCTGTATATATATTACGACAATAATATTACAAGTATGCGCAGGGGCTATATGCATATATATGTATGTAGTTGATATACCGAGTTTGAAATGGTCCCTTATAACTAAGTGTATCATAGTAATAAAGAGTATATACATTCCTATTGGTCAGGAATTCTCCAAAAGAACATCCTAAGTTATAATTCCGTTCTTCAATTTTCTACACTAAATGTTGCTCCAATTATTCTGAATCTCCAACAAACGTTACTACTTTTGGCAGATCCTAACAATTATATGTAGCCTGACGGATTGGCAAATGGATTATGCCAGTCTAACGTAAGGCGATTCGAAATTAATACTTTTTCATTCAAAATAGAGGTTAAAATTTTCACATAAATTATAGTAAATTTAATATTACATTTATATAAACAATTTTATCTTTCTAACTTGGCAAAAGTTAATAGGACATGAAGACTAAGAGACCACATATAAGCCATTTTTCCTTGATGTTGAAATTTCATTTTGTTTGTTCTCTTTTCAACAAATCGCTGTCGTGTCTGTCTATATAAAATAATGAAGGAGTCTTACATTGGTAACTTCTTGGAAGGATAGAAGAGTGTCGCCACACTTACCTGACATATTTCAGGAAACTCAGGTCCCTCAAATAGGCCATCGGCAGAATGACGAGTCCAGAGATGAGACAGATGGTGAACTTCCTGTTGAGGTACCACACGGAGCAGAAAAGGTCGGGGCCGAAAAGAGTGACAAGAACTGGAACACACAACTTCTTAGCTAAAATGGAAAGTACCTGCAAATTCTGAAATGTTCTGTGCGATAAGCAGCAGCGTAGCTATAAAGTTTATACGATGGTAAACTTTCTATTCCAACCTTGCATCGACACCAAGATGTGATGCACGCCATCTGTATTTATAATTCTTAACTATTTAGCGCAAATGTTTTTTTTTCAAATTGCCCTCTATTTGCCCTCCCAATATATGTTTATTTTTAATCATTATAATCAAAAGCAGTAGAAAATCGTTTTATCAAAAAAAAAAGAGAAAAAAAGACATTCGCATCAAATAGTTTACTTTTCTAAAAAGGAAGACTTATAGAAATGTGCCTTGAAAAAAATGTTGGAGAAATTGATCTGGGCATATGTTATCCATATGCAGCTCGCGGATGAGCTAGATCATCGCAAAAAAAACTATATTTAGAGTTAGGTTTTAAGTTATAGAGCAAAAAAATAGTCAAGCTCATATATTGTTGGATAACTCAGAGATTAATGGAGTAAAAATATTTCAATATTATATATTTTTTATTTTGAAAATAGATTGATACTCTTAAAATAATATAATATTATGTGTGCGCTTAAAAACGAAGCTATTTTGTATTAAGAAGAGATTAAATTTTATTTGAAGAAACAACTATTTGTGTGTGCGTAATCTAGAGGAATCAGGTCGGTGACAAAGCCGCAACACCAGTTTTGACAAACTAAGAAGCGCCCATCTGTATACCATGGTTTCGGGCTATGGCCCTCTTCAGTACAGGGGCGGCTTCGATTTCACAACATCCTACGAGAGGAGATATAAAATCAGTCGAATTTACCAAAAAGGGTTTTAAGCTGGTGAAGTGGCAGGGGCCCCTGTACTGATGAAGGCCATAGCCCGAAACCATGATATACAGGTTGGCTTTTGTCTGAATTTGCAAAAACTGGTGTTGTGATGTCTTCAAAACCAGTAAAATATTTTTACTCGGGTTATAAAAGTAATGCGCATTGTTCTAATACCTATTTAAAGGGAGTAACATGAATATCATTCTCACGCAACTTTTATGTTTTAAATATAATAATAATAAAGGTTGGCGTTCAGCCAACTGAAATATTAGTAAAATAAATGATATTTTGATCCAATATATGTCTTTTTAATTACAAATTAATATATATATATAATTTTCTAAAATATTGCTCTAATGGCCCCGAATTTTCAAAAGTCCAACCCCACCAGTGAGTGCAAGTAACTAAATGGGTCTCTAGTAAATTTTAAGTGCAAAGGTCAAACTGTTTCTAAATGTGTGACATGTGATGCACTTACATTAAAGGCAGTCGCTAACAACTACCTATCATGATTATCATGGCCTGTACCACGTGTACTAGGGATAGTTAAAAAAAAAACAATGAACTTTAATGTGAAGTAAAAACATCAATGTAAAGTATTATGAAGTTAATTGTGTTTAATCACTCTGGTAAACCTGCTGATATTCCCCTGAGATAATAATTTTATTAGAAATATAAATTATTTATGTAAAACAATTATCTACTACCCTTACTTCAATGATAAAAATATTAGAAGGATCTAGTAATATATAAAATTGTTTCATTAAAAAAAAAAGAGAGAGAGAAAAAGCGCGCTATAAATAGTTTACAATTTCAATAACAGATGGCGCGCGCGCGGGCTAGCGCACATAATTATTGTCTCATGGCATTTCGCTTATCTACCAAAATAAATTTCCCTTCAGACTTATCTTTCCACATAAACAGTTCGCTTTAGTTTCATTTACATATTCAAGGATTCGATATAAATCAAAACGGATCCCTCCCAGCCAATGAAAAGAAAGGATGGATAAAAGGTTTTAATGTTGTAAATGGCTCGATATCATCTCCCATTCGAACCACATCAAATCTTGAACGTTTTACCGGACTTTTGTTTCCATCTAATGCTCATTTACCTTTTTATTATCCCTAATACAATACGTAGTACAGGCCATGATAATCATGGTGGGTAGAAGTTGGCGACTGATTTTACTGTAAGTGCACCACATGTCTACACATGTGAAAAGCAGTTCGACTTTTGCACTTGCAAATATGTCAGAGCCCCGTTTGGTTACTTGCACTCGCTGGTAGGGTTGAACTTTTTCAAGAATCGGGGATCATTGAAGCATTTTTTTTTTTAATTAGAAAAATGCCCAATGAGCGCGGGATTCGATCCCGGGTCGTAGCGTCGAAAACCAACGGTTTAGACCATCCTTCCACTGATCCTCGTTCATTTACCTGCAAAGCAGAAGTTCTAGAAAAACTCTGGAAAGTTCTAGTTTTTTTTTTTAAGCTTGAAAGGACGTTAAATCTCAATTCTTATAAATGTGGAAACAAACCATCATATTTATCCGTTTAAAAATGAATTTTGGTAAAATATATATTTTGATCCAATATATGTCTCTTTTTAATTAAATATTTATTTATGGATAAAAAAACCATCATATATATCTATATATATAAATCAATGTTTGTATGTTTGTTTGTATGTCCGGTATACAAATTCGCAGTAGTTCACTAATTCAAACCAAAATTTCCATACATAGGTAAAAAAAATACGGGGAAGACGATAAGCTATTTTAAAAAATATATAAATCAATTATTAAAACTATATATTCAAATTATTCTACTTAGCTCACGAACAGCGCCCTCTATCAGAGATTAGATTAAATTATGCTGATGCAAACAAAGAGATAAGGCTAATAACAAACAATTATAAAAAAAATCTTATCTAAATATATATCACTCGGGTAGATATGCACACGGGTCAATCCCGGGACGAAGCCCGGGTCACCCGCCTAGTATATATTAAAAATAAAGAAGGCATATCCTGACCAGGAGCACATGTGCGTGTTATAATTGGCTAGAGGTTGTACTTCCGGATCTCCGTGTTGAAGGACATGCTAGCCCGAAAGGTCGAGGAATAAAATAAATAAAAAAAGAAACCCTTCATTTCTTATTGAATAAATCAGAGTGTAAAAGCAGGGGAGAATCTTTAATATATATATTTAAAAAATACAATTTTTTTCTGGTCGCAGTGGTACAGCCTACTCCACGCTGACGAGCGCCAACAGCGCGAAACGCGTTTGTGGATGGCTTTTCTTGATTTATCAAGAAATTGAGTTGGCCAAATATCAGGGAACAGGCTAAATCAATGTTTAGTTGATTTATGTTCCACCAGATGGCGCTATGCCTACTGAAAAGCACATGTGCTCCTTGTCAGGATATGCTTTTTTATTTTTAATAAAAATATATTTAATAAAAGTAAACTCCACTTTCTCCATACTTATTGTTCATTGTTTTAATAAATATATGTAATCATGGTTCTGTGTCTTTTACACTCTATCTTCAATTTGAAAGTTTCATTTTCATCTAATTCTATCTCTTTAATAATCACATAGAAAATGAGACAAAAAAGGTCAAGATGACCAAACAATTTATTTGGATCCAGTCGCCCAGTCGAAAACTCGATTTAAAAAATATATATTTACTTATTGTTAACATTTTACAAAATTCTACAATCGGACTTTATTCAGAAAAAAAAAAAGCAGCAGCGAGGCAACAAGAGGCAGATAAGTGAACCTAACCAACTCTTGGAGATAGAGGTTGCCTGGCCGGACGGCATTCATAGTTCTGTAAAAAAATAGACATTTCGGTCAGTTAGAGTTCTATTTTCTCAACGTTTCAATAAAAATATTTTGTCTTCGTCAGAAGAAATAAATAAAATTAAAGCATTTAGCAAGGCGTTAAAAATTGTTCAGATCAATTGTTGAAAAAATAAAACTCTAACTGGCCGAAGTGAATATTTTTTACACAACTAACTAATTAAAATATTAAATAAATAAATAAAATAATAAAAACTGATGTCCAAGGATCATTTGGGAGTTGTTACTTGGTTACGTTACGTAGACGACATTTTCTGCCTGCATCGAGATACCGATCATTCGCCCATTCTCTCCGCTCTAAACTCTTACCATCCGGATCTACTTTTTACACACAACCCGTCCCGCTCTAACTGTATTCCATTTTTAGACATTTTAATTATTAACACTGACGTTAAATTCCACACAACGGTCTTTCGCAAACCTGGCTTTACCCCCTCGTACCTACATTTTTCATCCCACGCCCCCGTCTCCCACAAGATCACCACCGTCCGAACTCTTTCCAAACGTATCTACACCCACTGTTCCCTCCCTTTCTTTAACAATATCGAGAGGCGTACTGTCTACTCGCATCTCCTGTCCGCGGGCTATCCACGCAGTTTTATCGACCGGCATTTTTTCACACCCAACCAAAAAAGAACCACACCTCCTGTATTTAAAAGCACCTGCGTCCTCCCATACTCCACCACGAATTCCGGTATTGGTTCCTTTTTACGTAAATACGGCATTCGCACTTTTTACAAGTGCACACCTTCCCTTCACACCTTCTTAAGACATCCTATCACAAAAAGCTCCGCCAAACGTAACCCCCAATACCTTTCCAACGCCGTTTACAAAATTCCCTGTAACGATTGCGATTTACACTACATTGGAGAAACAGGCCGAACAATCGCCATCAGAGCCAGTGAACACGCCCGTAACATCCGCTCGAAAGACAAAAAATCGCTCATATACCAACATATCGCCGAGTCCGGACATTCCTTCAATCTCGACAACACAACCCCCATTTATAGCGATATAGCAAACAAATACCAACGCTTAGTTCTTGAGGCCCTTGTTTCTAATACTACCCCCAGCCTCAACAGAAAGATTGACCTCCCGCCCCAATATTCTGTTTTTTATTCTACCTCAGATACACCTTCTTCGTAACTTTTAACTTTATCTTTATTCCGCTGATTTTTTATTTTTATTTTTTATTTTTATTGTTGTTTTTTCTTGCTTTTGTCTTCGCCTCTCGTTGTCCGCCTTTCTCACTTCGTCTTAGTTATACAGATTTTCAACGGGCTGATATTCTTTATACAAACTCAAAATAATATTTATACAGAGTAAAATTGAAAATATTTTGTTATTAGCATGTGCTCTCGCGGGCGTGCATCAGATTGTTTTTAATATTTTTAATACTTTTAAACTGTCGCTTATAAATATAGCATCTCCTTCTTATTCATGTCAACACCTGATGAAGGACGGGTGACGTCCGAAAGCTTGTGTACAGCTCAATAAAGAAACTCACCACTTTCCTCTTGATCTCCCTTTTACACTTCAAACGTGGCTATATCTCTTCTAACTAATTCTTGATACAAGTATTCTCGGTCGGGTTATAATTTCAACCTTCTTTCAGCTTACTTATCGGAAAATGTGTTTTGAAGATCGAGAGAGCAATCCATATTATTATCTATAAATATTCTCTATAAGTATATATTTTAAAATAAAACTACAACCTTTCGCAATAAGTTTCTTTTATTATATTTTAATAAAAGAAACTTATTGCGAAAGGTTGTAGTTTTATTTTAAAATTTGTAGCGCAATTTTTTCGTTTACTTCAAATAAGTATATATTACTTTTGAAATGAGAGAGAGATTCTATATATCATATTTTTATTGTCATTACAGCAATTATACGTTATATCTATATATATAAAAACCAATGTTTGTATGTTTGTTTGTTTGTATGTCCAGTATACAAATTCGCAGTAGTTCACTAATTCAAACAAAAATTTCCATATATAGGTAAAAAAATACGGGGAAGACGATAGGCTATTAAAAAAAATATATAAATCAATTATTAAAAATATATATTCAAATTATTATACTTAGCTCACGAACAGCGCCCTCTATCAAAGATTAGATTAAATTATGCTGATGCAAACAAATAGATAATGCTAATAACAAACAATTATAAAAAAATCTTATCTAAATATATATCACTCGGTTAGATATGCACACGGGTCAATCCCGGGGCGAAGCCCGGGTCACCCGTCTAGTATGTAATAAATGTACAGCGAGATTTTCATAAGATACTTTGTTCTTGTATATGTATGTAGTTCTCCTCTCTGCTCACATGATTTTGTTCAAATAAAGTTTTAAATACACTAGGTATATAGGGAAAATAATTTCTTATATATATATCCAATATATGCTTATAGTATATTTATGCAAAAAATATATATATATATGCCTTTTATTTGGGCGATGCGCTCTATACAGGATTCGCTTTACCCGGAGCAGAAAAAAGAGGAAAGGTAAAATTACGACCCTATAATAAAATTCGTAGCTCAACTATCAATTTGTGACTCCAGTGCATAATTATAAGGCTATGGCGTTTTGCTTAGCGCTACTTATATTTATATTGATTACATTGGGATATTGGATACTGTTTTTTCGCGCCTTTTTTATAAAAGATATAAATTAGAACTTTTTAAAATATTTAATCCCTCATAATATTTTAGTTATTCCAAGTATAGGTGATACAGGCCATGACAATTACGGTGAGTAGTTGGAGAATGTATTTTATATATATATATACATGTAAAAAGAAGTTCGAATTTATATAAAATTCGATAATAAGAGCAAAATGGAGAAATTGAATGGTGAGTCTGAGAGCGATGCGGGTGAGGGCAAAGTTCAAGTAAACTGTCACACCCTGTGACAACATTCCACACCTTGGCTTTGCTAGCCTACCTCCATTGATGGAACTCGCGCGGCCCTAGAGATTTCCTTCTGTTTAGCTTTCAAATAAAATAATTATATAAAACATAATATTTAATTTTCTTAACGAAACTACCAATAAACGAGGATTTATTATTTATAGAATTTTTATTCATGGATTAAAAACGTGAAATTTGTATAAATATTATGTTACCACGGATACCACTTTGTTCTAGACTTGGCATCGATCTAAAACGAAGATCTTACAGATCAATTCAAATAAGAGAAGCTTCAGCAGCGCTTTAATCACACGTCATAAAATATCTCTAACGATATCAGGTTTCTTAGTAAACGCGCTTTTTTCTGTTTAACTATTTTCTCTTTTCAAATGTTATGCTTAGTTTTAATGAAATATACACACAACTTGATATTATTAATTTATGTGAATAATCGAAATTTATTATTTTGATCAAATGTGTACCAACTATTTCGTGCAAAGTAGCATTTAAATATTGAAAGCCGCCATCTTGTGTTTATATTGAATTTTAATTTGATAACCCTCCTTATTATCATTCATTTCTATAATTCGAACGTCTCAAAACCAAGAAATGCTGGTAACAAAAGAATATGAAGAAATATTCATATCAAAATGATGAACTTCCTGGGTGAGGTGAAAAAGAACAAAAAAATAGTTTTATCATAATATCGCTTTCACTTTTTTACTTTTTATTATTTTTATATTTATGGTCGGTTTTTCTTGATTTGTCAAGAAATCGGGTTGGTCAAATATCACGGAACAAGTTAAATAAACGTTTTGTTTATTTTTGTTCCACTAGATGGCGCTCTGCTATCTAGAAATGCTCATGTGAGCACGGTCAGGATATTCCTTTTTATTTTTAATATATATATATTAAATGTTTATTATATGTTTAACTTTACGCATTTTTTAATTAAAGGAAGCCATATATAAAATGTGTAAAGTTAAACACTTAAACAAATCCAGACAGATACCCTTGCTGAAGTGGGTCAAGAAAAGAGCTTCGTTGCCGTGGGAAGCGCTCTATAGTAAACAAACAAGCCATAGGCTCCATTAATATAAGCTCCCTGAACTTGTCCTGGAGAATGTCCAGCCTTGATATTTTTGGACGCGGCTATCGCCGAAAGTGGGCTCCGTTCTAGATAGAACCGGGACGATAGTTGTTGTAAACAAGGACGTCTTGGAGGGGAAGGACGGCTTGGATATCGGCCCATTGAACTGCTATATCTTTAGAATAAAATTTCCTTTTTTATCTATTTTATCTAGCTTATTTACCAATATTTCTATTGGATGAACGCCAATATTTATTAATGTATAACAGGGCCTACCCTTACAGCCAACTCTGAGCGGCTGACCCTGAAGCCGGTGTAACCGAGACAACGTCTCCAAGCTGATAAGCCGGGAAATATGTCATTGCCTCCATGTAAACATTTGATACATTACATAAGATAGAGCCACACGTGTCTTTTTAAAGTTTAACTTTAAACTAGATCAACAAACAAGCACACACAAAGCGATATTTAAAATATATAAAATCTATTGCTATATGAAGCATTAGACATATCTCTAGACATTTTTGGAGAAATCGAAGTAGAAAGCATGATTGAGAAGTGCGAGCTGATAAAGGTAAGTATCAAAACTGAGAGGACGGCATAAAGTGAATTCATTCGCTAGTAGAGCAGAAGAAAGTAAAGTTTAGTCCCACTACCTAAATAAGAAACAGAGAGTTTGTAAATTCTAATTATCTTTTATCGAATATCATGAAGATAGAGATTTTGCCTGATCGGCATTCATAGTTTTATATTTAAGGCACTTCGGCCAATAAATCTTTTTATTATCTCGACGTTTCGACAAAAATCTTTTGTCCTCGTCAGGAACAAATAAAAATTAAAGCATTTGGCAAAGCGTTAAAATTATTCTATTTTATAGAACATACTGAAAGAGCTGGAAGTTAAACATTGTTAGAGAGATGTTAACATGTAATGTGTACGTTAAAGAAACAGAGAAAAATTAAATCAAATACCTTACTGAGACAACGGTAAAATATAAGATAAAAAACTCAAATAGAAGGCTATGAGGAGGAAGATTGAACAAGGCATTGTATATATAGATGGTAAAAATGAAATAAGCAATTTACTGAAAGTTATTGAAGCAAATAATTATAAAAACATATGGCTAGAGGCAAGTCACTCATTTCAAAATGGGGTGAGAGATTGAATAAAGCCCTTTACCTAAAATCTGGTGAAGTAAAACACTTCATTGGAAAGTTGGTAGGAGATGAGGCCAAACACTTTATTGGAAAACGGTGAGAGTTGAGACTAAAATCTCAACTTGTGAGATTGTGAATGATTAAATTAAAACTTCACTCGGAAACGCACGCGCAGTCGAAACTTATTGCTTCGCAATAATAAATAAATAAATAAATAATAATAACGGGGAAAGTCAGAAACGAAAGTTGACACTAAACTGGGAGGATGATGACAGGTTTTATTAACTTTACCGGAGAGACGGTGAGATATGAGACTAATTACTTCACCCGAGAGACGGTAAGAGACGAGGCTACTTATTTCACCGGAGAGACGGTAAGAGACGAGGCTACTTATTTCACCGGAGAGACGGTAAGAGACGAGGCTACTTATTTCACCGGAGAGACGGTAAGAGACGAGGCTACTTATTTCACCGGAGAGACGGTAAGAGACGAGGCTACTTATTTCATCGGAGAGACGGTAGGAGACGAGGATACTTATTTCACCGGAGAGACGGTAAGAGACGAGGCTACTTATTTCATCAGAAAGACGTTGAGAGACGAGGCTACTTATTTCACCGGAGAGACGGTAAGAGACGAGGCTACTTATTTCACCGGAGAGACGGTAAGAGACGAGGCTACTTATTTCATCGGAGAGACGGTAAGAGACGAGGCTACTTATTTCACCGGAGAGACGGTAAGAGACGAGGCTACTTATTTCACCGGAGAGACGGTAAGAGACGAGGCTACTTATTTCACCGGAGAGACGGTAAGAGACGAGACTACTTATTTCATCGGAGAGACGGTAGGAGACGAGGCTACTTATTTCACCGGAGAGACGGTAAGAGACGAGGCTACTTATTTCATCAGAAAGACGTTGAGAGACGAGGCTACTTATTTCACCGGAGAGACGGTGAGAGACGAGGCTACTTATTTCACCGGAGAGACGGTAAGAGACGAGGCTACTTATTTCATCAGAAAGACGGTGAGAGACGAGGCTACTTATTTCACCGGAGAGACGGTAAGAGACGAGGCTACTTATTTCATCAGAAAGACGGTGAGAAACGAGGCTACTTATTTCACCGGAGAGACGGTAAGAGACGAGGCTACTTATTTCATCGGAAAGACGGTAAGAGACGAGGCTACTTACTTCACCGGAGAGACGGTGAGATATGAGACTAATTACTTCACCGGAGAAACGGTAAGAGACGAGGCTACTTACTTCACCGGAGAGACGGTGAGAGACGAGGCTACTTATTTCATCGGAGAGACGGTAAGAGACGAGGCTAATCACTTCACCAGAGAGATGGTAAGAGAAGAGGCTTCCTGAGAACTGATGAGAGATGTGGTGGATGTTTTCCACTTCGGAATGAAGAATTATAGTTTGTATATATTTATTCGAGATTGGAATTGCATTGATGGATAACTATTCTCTTAATTCTGATGATCCTATTTTGATGGAAAATATGTTTTTGTTCACACAATTTTAAATACAATAGTATATGTTGAAATATATTATTTATAAAAAAGAAAAAGTATAATTTTTTACTTATTAAATTTAATTTACAGCCAATATATGTATTAAAAATATGAAAATATCACACACATATCTAATTAGCTAATTTTCATTGTAAGGATTTTTTTTGTAATTAAAAAAAATATATTTCTCTCACTCTCATTTCACCGCTCATTAGTAGATTACAGTGTTTTCATAGTTTAGTCATAAAGTGGATTGAGTATTAAGCAAGATCTAGATGTGAGGTGTTTAAATGATCGAAAAGTTCTTATGTTAAACGTTAATCAAAGATTTAATGAGCCAGGCCCGCAATTTTTAGTGATAACAAAATAACTGAAAATGCAATAAAGAGGGCTGCTTATTTTTTCCTTTCTTGAATATTTGACGATTATGAAAACAGCCCGTTGATATATAATTTTTACGATATTATAGAATTTCTCGGAATATCATTTTTCAAATTGGAGCTCCCATGACATTTCGCAGGCTTGCTGATGTGACATCCAGCGGAGTCAGATCCCCATCCATCAATACCACCTTACGTCGAAGCCGTTGCTTTTCTGTTGTTGCATAGGTTTCCTCAATCTGGATTGCCGATATAGTATAAAACATTCATTCTTGCTTCTATATATACTTGTATATAGAACGAATATTTCTTTAATGCAGTTGTATTTTTATCGAAATGAATGCCATTCTAAAATATTCTACGACACAGTGCTTATATATTCATGAAAGCTGAAAGGAATAATAACGCTAAATTAGAACAATTTTTAAGGATATCAACATTTGCAGTACCGTTGGTTTGGATGGTGGTGTAGTCCGTCTATTGGTTGTGATAGATATTGTCAAGTAGCTCCATCCAGATGGGACAACTGTCAATCATCCCTGGACCCCGGGGGGGACCACCGGTGTGGGGGCTGCTGGGAGGCTGATCTGTAAATAAGGAAAACGGGACGGTGGCTAACGCCGTTCATTCAGGATTAACCTTAACTGGGGGTAAGTCGTACAAAACTCTCTCTCCCTATACTCCTTATACTCCATATACTCCTTATAATAAATTAATTATCCCCAAACTTGCCCTTGCTTTATTTATCTCCGCGACATATTTTGGTGGAGACGCTGGGTAGCGTGACGGAACTTCGAAGAAGTCGACGTCTACAGGGACGTGAACCAATACTTCAACCTTTGCCACAACGAATAGAAATGGAAGACGACCACAGACCTACTGTTAGCGGATCCTACCTCCCTTGTCAGCGCCAACGAGATCCTTCTACCTTTTCGGGAGATGGAAATATAAACCCTGGACAATGGTTGAAAGAGTACGAGAGAGTGTCGAAGTACAACAGATGGGACGAGACCATGAAGCTTGCCAACGTCGTATTTTACTTGAACGGAACTGCTGGAAGGTGGTTTGATAATAACGAAGAATCACTCAACTCGTGGAGAAGCTTTGAAGACGCATTCCGCGGTGTGTTCGGACTGCAGGAGGATTCTGCTCGACGCGCCGAGGAAGTTCTGAAGTCAAGAGCACAGAAGGCCGAGGAATCCAGCGAGTCATACATCCAGGAGATTCTTAGTCTCTGCCACCAGGTGAACCCTCGCATGGAAGAAGGTGAGATAGTTGCTCACATTATAAAGGGAATTTCGGAAGACACATACCAGGTTTTGGTGGCGAAAGACATACAGACAGTAGATGAGATCCTGAAGTTTTGTCGTCATCTGACAACCGTCAAGCAGCGCAGGATCGGCCGTACGAAATTCGCCAGGTTGTCAAACGTAATGCCCATTTCGTGTGTTGACGACTCAGACGACTTGGCCGGCTTAATTCGCCGCATCGTTAGAGAAGAGATACAAAAGGTTTTCTCAGCACCTGAAGTGGTCAATCCACTCCGAGAGGTGAACGCCCTGGAACAGACTGTGAGGGAAGAGGTCAGCCGTGCTCTACAACCTACCAGACCACAAGTCAACGTGGTACAACAACAACCACGAACGCCCTATTATAATATCGACCGACCAACTCAACCTAGGAAGACGGAACATTGGAGAACCTACGACGACAAACCTATCTGCTTCCACTGCGGACGACCCGGACATGTCGTCCGTTATTGTAGGGAACGACGGCAGGTCTTCGCTGAAGCCAGGTCAAGGAATGGCGGAGAAGGAAGAAATGTTGGATTTTCGAGTCGACCCCCGAGATATGACGCCGACGACGACTATGTAACGCCCCAAACCTCGACGTACTTCTACCGGAGCTCTTCCCCACATCCAAGCCGCGCAAGGTCGCCAGCCCGAAGACAATCCCAGTCGCCAGCCCGTCGTTTCAGCCGTTCTCCCATGCCTCAGAATGTGAAAAACTAAGTGGAGCGGCTTCTAACGGGGGTGAGGTCGCCATTGAGGAAAATCCTCCAGGGTATATCGCCGCTAAATTAAAAGAAAATTTTGTTATGGTCGAAATAAATGGACGCAAAATTAAAGCATTGGTGGATTCAGGAGCCGACTTTTCTGTTATTTCAGACAAATTTCGACGCGAACTAAAGACACCTCTCTTCAAAGAACCAGGTCCCATTCTTAAAGCCGCAAATAAAAATTTAATAGAGACCATAGGAAAATGTGTCCTGAACATAGAAGTTAATGGTCTGAAGATATCCTTTGAATTCGTTGTTATGGTGGAATGCAGCCATGACATCATATTCGGATGGGACTTCTTCAAGGCCACCGAAGCCGTCATTGATTGTGGCAGAAATGAACTCCATCTCGGGGAAACCTCCGTCCTGGAATCTCGAGAGGAGGAAAACCAGAGATTGTTTGCTTCCGACGACTTTGTCATCCCGCCTAAATCAATAAAGAAGATCAGTGTGATAAACGAGGAAGTATGCGGTGTTAGAGATGTTTTAGTCTCAACTTCTAAGGACTTATTATTAAGAAAGGAAGTTCTTATACCAAACTCATTGGTTACATTTCGACACGGCCGAGGTAGCATTTGGGTGGCGAATGGAGCGTCTTGGCCGCAACTGATTCCATCAGGAATGAATATGTGCACCATGGAAAGTTATGAGAATGGGAATATCTGCAGTCTTATTGAATCCAGCGATAAGTTACAAGAAACGCAGCTAAAGTCACGTGAATGGTCACAGAAGATAAACCTTACTCTAGATCCAGGGCTGTCTGAAATTCAAAGGTTACAGCTTGTTTCATGCCTTGACGAGTTTATTGACATATTTGACTTTGGGAGTACTCTTATTAAGCCCACCAGTACTGTGAAGCACAAGATAAACACAGGCGACCAGTCTCCTATCAAACAGCGGCCCTATAGAGTAGCACCAAGTGAACGACGACTAATTCAAGATGAAGTGAACAAGATGATTGAAAATCACATCGTGAAGCCCTCTGAAAGTCCTTGGTCATCTCCAGTTATTCTAGTTCGAAAGAAAGACGGGACCTGGAGATTCTGCGTAGATTACCGTCGATTAAATAAGATAACAAAAAAAGATGTTTACCCGCTGCCACGCATTGACGATGCCTTGGACAGTTTAGCCGGCTCTAGTTACTTCTCCACGATGGATCTTCGGTCCGGGTATTGGCAGATTGAAGTGGACGAAAAAGACAGGGAGAAAACTGCTTTCATCACTCCAGATGGGCTGTATGAATTCCAAGTAATGCCTTTCGGTCTTTGCAATGCTCCAGCAACGTTTGAAAGGATGATAGATAGTGTTCTGGGCAGTCTTAAATGGAACATGTGCCTTTGCTACCTGGACGACATCGTAGTTTACGCACCTACCTTTGAAGAACATCTACGTCGTCTACAACTTGTATTAAGCTGCATCCAGAAAGCTGGACTAAGCTTGAACCACAAAAAGTGTCTTTTTGGATCAAGGAGGATAAAGATTTTGGGACACCTTGTTGACGCCAATGGAATTCATCCAGATCCAGATAAAGTTGAAGCCGTCTCTAAATTTCCGAGGCCAAGGAATATCTCTGAACTGAAGAGCTTTCTTGGATTATGTTCCTATTACCGAAGATTTATTGAGAACTTTGCCGACAAAGCTAGATCTTTGCATGACCTACTGAAGACTGAAAAACAATTTTATTGGGATGCAGCTCAAGAGAAAGCGTTTGAAGTCCTCAAAACAGCTCTAATTTCAGAGCCTGTCTTAGGACACTTTGATGAATCCGCTGATACCCATCTACACACGGATGCAAGCGGACATGGTATTGGAGCTGTTCTTCTACAAATACAAGGTGGAAAGGAGCGGCCTATAGCTTATGCATCTAGAAGCTTGACAAAGGCTGAAAATAACTATTCTACAACGGAAAAAGAATGCCTTGCTGTAGTCTGGTCTATTAGCAAATTCCGCCCATATTTGTTTGGTCGGCCATTCACGGTTGTCACTGACCATCATTCTCTATGTTGGTTGGTAGGGCAGAAAGATCCTTCTGGCCGTTTGGCAAGATGGGCGCTGAAGTTGCAAGAATTTGACGTGACCGTTATCTACAAGAGCGGACGCAAACATAAGGATGCCGATTGTCTGTCAAGGAGCCCGCTTGAGAACGATCCACCAAGTGCTGTGATGTCACTAACCAACGTCGATATAGAGCAGACTAAAGACCCGGATTTAGCTAAAATAATCGATAATTTAAACTCGGGCTACACCAGAAAGGAATTCAGCATTATCGACGGCATCTTATACAAGAAAAACTATAGCACAACTGGAAGACCCTGGCTTATGATGATCCCTAAGCACTTAAGATCGGAAGTTATGGCAGATTTACATGACGCTCCTACAGCTGGGCATTTGGGTTTCGCCCGAACGTATGACAAAGTCAAGAAACGATTCTATTGGCCTGGCCTTTATAGAACTGTTCGCCAATATGTAAGCCATTGTCGGGAGTGTCAACGAAGGAAGAAATTACCACGACGTCCGGCTGGACAACTTGTATCCATACCGCCCGTAGAAAAGCCATTCTATAAGGTCGGGGTCGATCTCCTTGGAAGATTTCCAGTTTCTAAAGATGGAAACCGTTGGATCATTGTGTGCACCGATTATATGACAAGGTATGCCATAACGAAAGCGATCCCAGACGGAGGAGCAATCGAAACAGCTAAGTTCCTGGTTGAAGATGTTATCTTGAAGCATGGAGCTCCTAGAGAAATGATAACAGATCGCGGAAGAAATTTCATTTCTCAAGTAATAAAAGAGATCAATGCTCTGTGCGGAATTGTGCACAGATTTACAACGGCCTACCATCCCCAGACCAACGGCCTGACTGAAAGGTTCAACAAAACTCTGGGAGACATGTTGTCCATGTACACAGGTGTCGAGCAGAAGGACTGGGACCAAGTTTTACCCTACGTGACTTTTGCTTACAACACTGCTAAACAGGAGGCGACCGGCTACACTCCGTTCTTTCTTGTCCACGCCCGCGAGGCCGAGACCTACATCGATGCCGTACTACCCTACCTACCAGATGAGATCTCTAACGACTACGTTGGAGAACTTGTGACCAGAGCTGAGGAAGCGCGTCAACTCTCCCGATCACGCCTTCTACAATCACAGGCGAAAGACCGTAGACTTTACGACCAGAAACATACTCCAGTCTATTACCAGAAGGATGATCTTGTGTGGGTTTTTACTCCCATCCGAAAAGTAGGGCTCTCAGAAAAGCTACTGAAGAGATACTTCGGTCCCTACAAGGTGACCAAGAAGCTTTCAGAAGTTACGTATGAAGTAGAGCCCGTGGACCCGTCTCCCCGATCACGGAAATCCAAGGATATCGTTCATGTCATTCGGATGAAGCCCTACCTGGACCCTGAAGAACAACACTCCATTCTGCTAGGGAACACAGGCCGTGATAGATTTCCTTCCAGAACAAGGGCTGAGACAAGCTAATCAGCGGGTCGCTGCTTTTTCTAAAGAGGGTGTAATGTCAAGTAGCTCCATCCAGATGGGACAACTGTCAATCATCCCTGGACCCCGGGGGGGACCACCGGTGTGGGGGCTGCTGGGAGGCTGATCTGTAAATAAGGAAAACGGGACGGTGGCTAACGCCGTTCATTCAGGATTAACCTTAACTGGGGGTAAGTCGTACAAAACTCTCTCTCCCTATACTCCTTATACTCCATATACTCCTTATAATAAATTAATTATCCCCAAACTTGCCCTTGCTTTATTTATCTCCGCGACAATATATAAAGGGATATTTGCTCTTGTTTTTGTTGAAGGCTGAAGGTATATCTTTTACAAAAATATTCTCAAAGCCACATCTTTTTCTTTCTGAATATTTCTGCTTCTTTCAATCAGGCTTGTATCTCGTGTACCAATTGAGTCCCACCAAACTTTGTGAGGAATTTTTCATATTAATGTTAATAAATAAAATATTCATAATTATAATTTTTAAATTTTCTCATAAGAATTTTTGTTACATGGAATCTTTTTAATTACGTATATTTCGCTATGTATTGAATATTTTTATTTAGAATTATGGTATTATGTGTGTATTATATTATATTCATATTTTATATATTTATAGAGTTTTAAAGTTTTATCTTTGTTTATATTTTTTGACGATATATTTTCTTCAAATAGAAACTGAAACTACTCTCTCCTCTTATTATTTGAATTATGAAATTAAAAAATGAATAAATTCACACTTCATTAAGAAATAGCTCTTTTAAAAATAATTTGACTTTTTATATTCTTCTTGCTTATGTTTTTTTCCATTTTTAATATTTTTTATTTAATATGTTTTTATTAAAATTATTATATGCATTATAAATTTAAAAAGATAAATGGAAATTAATATGTATGTATTAATTCCTTTACAAGAGGTGCATAAAGTATTATGTTTTGGTGTGCACCAATATCTATGTAAGTGTGATGTAGGATGTTGGGGGACCCCAGCACTTACTTTGGTGGCGGCGCGGCGGGGCGGGGCTAAACCTCTCTATCTCTACCTCTGCCCGGCCCTATACAATCGCGGGGATTAGCTCCGACACCCGGTACAGAACACAGACCTCAGCACAACACATTCCTAGCTCTCATTCTGCACCTCATTCATGTGAAGGACACATCCTCCAGTAATCCGACCTTCTATCTTGAGGTAAAAAAATTAGCATTATTACAAATACGGCATTTGAAGTTCTGGATGGGGTTAAAGGACGGGGAAAGCCACCAAAGTGTCAAAGATACTAAGTGACAAAAATGATCAGGGTGCGCTAGTAGATGCAAATGAGTAGGGGAATATACTAGTCACCTAGTTCACAGAGACTCAAGAAAATGAATATTACATCCTAATTAAATGTGTCTGCGATGTGTAGGAAGTTTGTGATCCTTCAAATGTTTCGACGTTGTTTTACAAACAGATATATCAGAAAGTCCCAGTGCTATTCTATGGTTTTGTCCTTCGCTATGATCTACAAAAGAAATGCAACTGCCAAGGTATAAACTATTGGCATAAAATGCGACATTGGCATTCACGCACGCCTTCATTCGCTCTAAGTTTGCTCTATACGCTGTTATTTTTAGAAAATATTCTATTCATTTACCAAAAATCAAAATGTGTCTCTCTCTCTTTTGAACATATATACAAATTCATTGCTGATACTTCTGATTCATATAGGCGAAGTTGCCACAGCACACTAAAGATCTGGCAAATTAGCTAAGTATATATCTTGCATGATATATATGACAAAAAATAATAGAAGATTTCCTATTAAACCAGTTATAGAGGCACACAAGAGAACTATTCTGGAACAACATGTCTCAAGTGGCGAGGCATCAGAAGACCGTAGAGATAAAGAAATGGGGACCTAGGAGGAAGACGGCACTAGCTAGACCAGCAAGGTCGGACCAAGGTCCTGCCCGATGGCGCACATGTGTATACCTACTGTGTCAATTGTTCTAATAACTGCCCAAATCCTCAAATAAATGTCTATGAATACGGCGAGGAAGAAGTAGTATATATCAAAGAGAGAGTCAGCTGGATAAATAGGATATATCCTTCTAATCTGAACGTAAACTTTTACTAGAGCTAATCTCTTGGATCATGGGAGCCTCTCATATTCCCCATCCTGTCCGCCTGGCGCCATGTGTCTCGTTCATTTCTAGATTTTTTATTGTCTCTAAAACACAATCTTTTATTTCTCTTGGTGGCACAATTAGTGGGAAACAAGTTATAGTATTTATTACTGTACAAATCTGATTTTTATAACATACTAGAACATCAGTCTGTTCCACGAACAGGTCTAGAATGACACCCATTTCCCTAAGCCTCATTATAGTTCCGTTTTAACAAAGTTAAAAATGAAGTAAGTGGGAAACTATGTTTCACTAATAGATGTTTAACTCTACGTAATTTATGCATATATGGGCAAAAACTAATTAAAAAGATATAGTGTTTCATATAGTTCTTTTCATCGCTTCTATCAATATATATATATGATGACATCAGCCATCCTATATTCTCGTTTTTAAGTCATATAAAAACGTTTTTTAATATATAGATTTGACTATTTCAGCACTTTCTCAACTTATTCACTCGCGATTAGAGTTCAATTATTTGGATCGTTTTAAATTGGGTCATATTTTAAATAATAGAACCATGACACCGATTTGATTGACATATGTATAATTACTTAATGTGGATCTCAGAGCTTATTTTAAAAACAATAAAACCTGAATTTCAGAAGACTTGTAAATATTTATTTTAGAAAATTTTATATAGATGTGTGTGTGTTGATATAATGGATATAAATACAGTCGACTCTCGATAATTTGAAACTCGTTAATTTGAATATCTCGATAATTTGAAATTGCCTACCGGTCCCTTGAAAAACACTCGATAAGTTGAATAAAATCAATATTAATTGGTCCCCTCGGTAATTTGAAGTTGAAGGAATAGTATCTTACCACAAATGAATATTTGTGAATAACTGTACAAATGTTTAAAATAATAAATCACGAATTTTTATCAAACTCTTGTTTACTTGATTTTATTAAAATGTAAGATTCAATCTGAAAATATTAAAATATGAGGGAAAATGTTGCCGGCGACTTTCTCAAGCCAGACCAGCCCGTGAACTAACTAAGCAATGTTAGAGCTCAAATTTCCCACGCCGAGCGAGGCAAAGAGATCTCTTACTACCCGAAGCTTCTACACCCTCAGAACCGACACAAGTGA
Source organism: Cordylochernes scorpioides (assembly GCA_030710605.1). Lineage (NCBI taxonomy): Eukaryota > Metazoa > Arthropoda > Arachnida > Pseudoscorpiones > Chernetidae > Cordylochernes > Cordylochernes scorpioides. Next base: position 68,083,390 of record CP092886.1, read on the forward strand.
CGATTTCTTCGCAGCTCTTACTACTATCGAAAATTCATTGGACAATGATAGACTGAAGTCGCTCACTCAACAAAAAAATACTGACTTCTTTTTAAAATGAAAATTTGTGAATAATTGTATAAGTGTTTAAATTAATAAATCTTTGAATTTTGAGATCAAACTCTTCTTTGAGAAAGGGCAAGATCCGAAAAAAAGCTCCCAATAAATTTATTACTTTAAAAACTTGCGGTAAGTCACTTATTTAATCTAGTATCAACACAGTATGTATATCCCGAAACGGTCAAAACTTCAAACTCTTGTTTATTTGATTTTTCCCCTCCCTCCCTCTTGATTGTTTAAACTCCTGTTATTTTGAACTCTTGATAAATTGAAAAATTCCTCTAGTCCCTTGAGTTTCAAATTATTGAGAGTCGACTGTATATATGCGTAATGATATTTAAAACAGAACAGTTAAATATTAATATTTATCTTGAATTTTGCCAGGTTTTGCTTGTAATTTCAAGGCAGGTTTGAGATAGAAACCTTAATTTTTGTATTTATTCCTCCTTTAAGGTCATGAAAAATTGCTGCAAAAAAAATCAAGTGTCAACTTCCAGCAGTTATCGAGTTAAAATTGTGCATCATAAACAGAGACAGACATTGTATTTATATATATTTTATAATATATATGCTCTTTGATTGCTAATTGAGAATATTAACATTATTAATTTGTTTTTTAATCTATATTTTATATTATTATCAAGAGGAATATTATCGTCCAGAGAGTATATATCGAGAAGTAATTTCGAATATATATTAATTTTGAAAAGTTTCATTTAACTAGCGCTTTAGTGTTATATTCAAATTTTTAACATAATCCAGACCTGATAAAGCCTGAAAATCTTCATATTTGCTCAACTCCGATCACAATGCAAGTGTACAAAATTTCAGACTTCTAGGTGCTTGAGAAGTATGTTAAGTAGAAAATTGCTAATATCTAATAAGGAAAAGGAGGAAATGAAAATATTTGACCAAAAATGTTTTTAAATGTGATTAGAAAGAGGATAAAAAGTTAATCAAAGAGAAAACTATAGCAAAACAGCAAAAAATCAAAGAAATTGAAAAATCAAATAGAAAACATATTTACCACATCCTGCGTTTTGGAAAAGAACACTTACGGTTCATCGGCGACGGAATCTTTCCAGCAGGAAAGTCATCAATGGAGATCTTATATATTACATTTTAGTTAAAATGTTATAATACCTTGAGATAAAGGTTGGAGTTCAGCCAACTGAAATATTGGTAAAAATAAAGGATATTTTGATCCAATATACGAGGTGTGTTCAAAAGGTATCGCGACTTTTGAATTCTCGCGGGTTACGTATATTCGAATTTCGATCTTTTTGTGGCTTTATGTTGGTACTCATGTCTCTCACTTATGCCGATAAGCTCGGCCATTTTGAATGTTCACTTAATTGTTGACAGCTGCTTTGCTTGCAGGTGTTTTGGATCGTTTTCGATTTTTACCTATTAAAAAAAATGGATCAAAGAACCTGTATCAAATTTTGTGTGTGAAAAACGAAATTAAGTGCGCGGATGCATTCCGAATGTTGACTGTAGCATACGGAGAAGCTACCTTGGACCGAAGCAACGTTTATCGGTGGTACAAAATGTTCTCAGAAAGCCGAGAAGATGTGAACGACGAAGAGCGTGCCGGACGCTCGAGCACTTCAACAACAGACGAAAAAATTAATGAAGTGGAGAAAATGATATTGGCCAATCGTCGAATCACCGTTAGAGAAGTTGCTGAGGACCTAAACATATCGATTGGCTCGTGCCATTCGATTTTAATCAATGATTTGGGCATGAGACGGGTCGCCGCGAAATTCGTATCAAAATTGCTCAATTGCGACCAAAAACAGCATCGCATGAACATTGCTAATGAGATGTTGGACTCTGTCCGCGACGACCCAAATTTGCTCCAGAGGGTCATAACTGGTGACGAAGCGTGGGTTTATGGTTATGACGTGGAAACCAAAGCTCAATTATCTCAATGGAAGCTGCCGCACGAACCAAGACCGAAAAAAGCGCCAAGTTCGGTCGAATGTGAAGGTTTTGCTGACAGTTTTCTTCGATTGCAGGGGCGTGGTGCATCATGAGTTCTTGCCACAGGGTAGTAAGGTCAATAAGGAATATTACCTGCAAGTTATGCGCAATTTGCGCGAAGCAATCCGCCAGAAACGCCCGGATTTGTGGAAGAACAAAAATTGGCTTTTGCACCACGATAACGCCCCTGCTCACACATCGTTGCTTGTGCGCGACCTTTTGGCCAAAAACAACACACTAATGATGCCGCAGCCACCGTATTCCCCAGGTCTGGCCCCCTGTGACTTTTTCTTGTTCCCTTAACTGAAGAGGCCCATGAAAGGATGACGTTACGCTACGCTTGACGAGATAAAGACGGCATCGAAGGAGGAGCTGAAAAAGATTTTTTTTAAATGATTTTTTGAAGTGCTTCGAAGATTGGAAAAACCGTTGGCACAAGTGTATAATATCTCATGGGGATTACTTTGAAGGGGACAGAATAGGTATTCATGAATAAATAAATAATTTTTGGAAAAACACAAAAGTCGCGATATTCTTTGAACACACCTCGTATGCCTTTTTATTTAAAGATTTATTTATGGATTGCTCTATTTTCAAAATACATATATAATGTGATTTTTTATGTACATATTATATATAAAATATATATAAGAAAAACTATAAAAGTTAAACTATAGAGAAAAATATATCCTAATTTCTATTTAGGTCTGCTAATGTTTACGAATCTGAAGTGAAAGCTTTTGAAGTTCACGAGACAAACATAAATACTGGTGAAAGTTATCGAGAATAATGATGAAAATGCTTATTAAAATCACGAGCTAAAAAATCTTTTTGGAATTTCATGAGGTTGACATAAATAATTTTTTGTACTTCGCGAGGCTAAGGTGAATGTTTGTGGAATATGCTAGTCAATGCTAGGTCTATTTCCATCAGCTGTTTGTGATCTCGGCTAATCCTGGATGCCTTGAACCCTAAACAATAGACTTAATCGCGTCTGTAACATAGGGATGAGCTTCCAGAGATGGAAGGTGGGAAGCTATAAATCTTAATATTTTTAAAGAGAGAGACAATTGACAATTAAAATGACTTTTACATCTTGTCAACAGCAAATAAAATGGAATATTAAAAACAGTATTAAAATATATACATCAAACGAGAGAGTCCTTTAGAATCGTCTGAAACACTGACGCCTTTTCTGACGGCCCTAAAAGTGATGACTCTCTTGTATAGTGTGCAAGTTTTATCCTCGATACGTTCAATAACACTTTCAAGAAACTTGCTCCACCGCCGCGGCATCTCTGAAGATGCTTCGGTCTAAAGTGTTTATTATCTCCATATAATATTTATGGGTTTTTGTGTATTTTTCAGTAATAGTTCCCTCAGGAGGCTTATTTTTCTGGGCCTCGGAGTTAGCAGACTGGGTGGTTGGGGCAGCTTTGGCTTTAATCTCCTCGGCAGTAGCTGAAATGTTGGCGCATAAAAGTTGACGAGGGCGCTGATGGTCACAACAACGGACTGGTGTTCGACACCAGAGTAAAAGACTCAGGGGTTGAGTCTCCTGGGGTTGGACAGGAAATTTCCCCCCTGACGAAGACGCGGCAGGGCTGGAAGATGTCGAGGGGGTCTGCTTGATAGATGCAGATGCGGAGTTGTTAGAGGGCATGGGTTTGGAGGAGGAAGACTTCGATACAGATCCCTACAGGGTGTCCTGATGATGAGCCGGACGCTTCCCACGGATCCCCAAGGGGCAGGTAACTAGTCGATGTCTCTGACAGTGGCATTTTCTACAACTAACACGTAAGGTGTTGTAGGCAGGCGTTCATTCGATTTTCGAGACAAATGCCAGATTGTTAGGTAGCTGGTAGAGTCTCAATCCTTCGTTTAGAAGGACGAATGCCTTGTGTTGCCGGTGGTCCAGGTATAGTCACCACTTGCCACTACCTCATGGGTCAAGGAGACAACCTTGCAGTAGGGCTGCAGTGCCGCGACGTCTTTATCCCTTATAGCATTAAGAGTTCCCCAGCTAATATTTTCTCTGCACGTTTCCTGTAGAGGAACATTTTGAGGAGGGAGTCCCCGATGGTGAAGCCCTCCTCGGATGGACGCTCCGCCCTCTCGATGGTTTCCAGCCTGACCAGAACCTGGCCGGACATCTTCATTAGTTGGAAGGCCGCGCCTTTTCCTAGCATTTCATCCAGTGCCTTGATGTAGTGCACTGCCTGAAGTCAGTGCAGTACTCAATGTAGCAGCATTGATCAAAGAATGCTGCCGCTGACCTGTCTTTCTCGGGGTCTGCTGCTGTTGGATGTTCTTTTGCTGTGTCACAGCGTCTCTTGTCACCCTTCTTGGTGGTTGAGGCAGCCTTGCTGCGATGGTGTCAGTATTTTACGCCTTCGCAGGCTTTGGAGTAATTTTTCCTTTTAAAGTCTTTAGGCTCTCATTATACCTACGGGGGTAAATTCCACTTCCGAGGCCTCTACTTGATCGGTTCAATCTGCATTATTTTCGTTTATTACAGCGTAAGATTTTAGATCTTCTTGCTTAGTATTATTTTTATGACAAATTGATATTCATAAAAATATAGGTCACCTACCCGTCAAAACTAGACGAGATCTAAATTGATATTTGTCATAAAATATTCATGTTCTAGATATTTATAGATGTTTTCTAGATGTTTCTGGAACTGATACCAGTCGAAAGATCTTGATTTGAGATTTCAGCCACTTCAGCATAGTAATTAAAATGCTCTATTATTCCACTCTCCATTTCTAAAAAACGTGGAGCTCGCGCGTCGCACGGTCGAGAGATATATAAAGGTATATATTACACAAGTTCCTTAAATTACTTCATATTATATCATATATATATAGGCATTTATAATTAGATATATGCCAATAGATATATTTTACCTGCTTCTTGAATAGCTGTTTATAAATGGTTTGAATGGATTTAAAAAAAAACTGATACGAGTAGAGTGTTTGAAATCTTGATTCGAACGAAAGAGAAATCCCATGCTCGCGAAATCATTTTGTGATAATCATGTTAATTCCCTTCATTTGCGAGAAGGTTGAAGACTTAATGAAGGCAATTATTTAGAGAAGGTGTGTTCTTTAGAGCCTAATCTATTCAAAACTTCGATGATAGAATGCCTCATCAAATATTCTATATGTTGGCAAAGGAGGGGATAAATAATCACATTTCATATGCATTTCAAACATCCTCTTATATATATATTTGGGTCTTTAATAACTATTTCTATTATGTTACGACTACTATTTACCTTTTAGTTCTATTTCTCATTATTCCAAATCTATTCAAAAACTTTGAATGATTAATTAATTGAAAGAAAACTTGGAATGTCTCTGGTAAAGCCATGCGCTGAACCGAAGCAAGTAGGTCAAGACCCGTCTTTGCCCTCCACATTAATCTGACGTACTATGAGATGTGGAGCAACTGGTTACGTTAGTGCATTCCGGAGAAAAATGAACAAACTACTTTTTGTGTAGATACATTTTTATATTATAAGTGTGTTTAGGCACTATATTTCATTTCTCCTTTTTTTCTCAATAAAAAGTATTTGTCTCATAGAATATTTTGATAAATTGCTTTGAATACTTGCTGCTGATGAGACACTCCTAAATATTTAACATCACAATCCTAATGTTAAAATTCCATTTAATTATTTCTGAATGATTTTGTCTATTTTATCAAATTCTTCATTTCAACTACAAAATCTCGTAAAAATAACATCGTAAATTGTGGAGCAGAAATTTGGTGATTATCGTGCGTCTCTAGAGCAGCTAATGACCATATATATATCCCATATATTTTTTGCTCCACTAGATGGCGCTCTGCCATCTAAAAAGCACATGTGCTCGTGGTCAGGAAATGCCTTCTTTATTTTTAATATCAACACCTGACCCACTTATCTTTTATTTTTTCGCGATTGTTTTTCCATATATATATATATTGACAAAGTGTAATTTGTGGATGAGATGTCCGAGAGATTTACACAAATCTCACTTGTGATAAGCGTGCGTAGTTGATAGGCTCACATACGTCACTCGATAACCTCCATTAATGTAAGCATTCAAAGGTCTTGGACTACCGCAAGCACATGTGTTGTCTTCTTTCTTTAGAGGATATATTACGTTCTATGTGCAGCTATATCTGTGTAGTTACTTTTATACGTGGTTTAAATATTCATACATAAATGTATATAAAATATTCAATGTTTTGAGCAATAGGAATATTTATACACTCTACTCTAGTCCGGTGGTGTCCCTGGAGACCCGCTGGCGATTCTCAACCAAACTCTGCAGCAGTGGCAGAGACACCATTTTCATTATACATAGTGTTAGGTATATTTTATATAATGCCTTATTTATTTTTAATATATATATATATAACTAGCGGACGTACCCGGCTTCGCCCGGGTTTTACCCGAGTAAAGGTTTGTCTAACGAATCTCTCGATAAAGTGAACATTTTTTCCCGGTCCCTTGAAAAATACTCGATAAGCTGAATAAAATCAATATTAATTGGTTCTCTCGGTAATTGGAAGTTAAAGGAATAATATCTTGCCTTGGAATTGTATCATTATTCTTGTATGGATTTACCCGGCTTCGCCCGGGTTTTACCCGAGTAAAGGTTTGTATAACGAATCTCTCGATAAAGTGAACATTTTTTCCCGGTCCCTTGAAAAATACTCGATAAGTTGAATAAAATCAATATTAATTGGTTCCCTCGTTAATTGGAAGTTAAAGGAATAGTATATTGCCTTGGAATTGTATCATTATTCTTGTCTCAAATAAATTGCCGTGTCATCCTGAATTTTGTCTTTCCTAATTTTCTACATTACAAAATCATCGTATCATCATGATAATATTTAGAGCAGATTGTTGAATTATAACAGATAAATTAGAATATTTATCTTGATTATTTTTAGGCGAAAAGTTATTTCAAAAATTTTATTTGCTAGAAACCTTCCCAGTACTATACTAAATAACTTCCCAAAGTTTCATGGCGTTCCAATGAGTGGTTTGGTCAGGCATAAAGGACAGACACACACACACATACATTCATTTATATATATATAATCATTTTAAAATAGTGCAGACTGGGCACTTTTGCGTGTATTGACAAGATGTAATAAAATTATGTTAATTGTCATTGTCTAGTCCAATCGCTATGTTAACTATGTAATCTCAGCTCTCTATTATATATTTGACTAATGGAAATTATATTTTTAACTTTCAATCTATTTTTCCTTTTGAAAACGCATTCAGTTTTTATTTAGCTTAATAGGTCAATTATGACTCGCCTTTTTTCAACTCCATATTTCGTACAGGTAAACTTCAAGAAGATATCGAATAACGAAAACAGTTCACTATAGGTGTGAGTAATATAGGGAAACGAAAGGTTATGAAGATGTATTTTACAAGGTTGTCCCAAAAGTTCGTAAACACTTGCAAAAAAATGAAATATCAATATTATATTCGCCATTATGTATAATGCCTTTGTATCTCTCTATATATAAAAATGAATGTTTGTATGTTTGTTTGTATGTCCGGTATACAAATTCGCAGTAGTTCACTAATTCAAACCAAAATTTCCATACATAGGTAAAAAAATACGGGGAAGACGATAAGCTATTTTAAAAAAATATATAAATCAATTATTAAAACTATATATTTTTATTCAGAAAATGATGATGACGATATTGCTGTATCATGTTTGATTATCAGATACAAAATTATATCGGGAAAAATTCCAAAAAGCAGAGACCACGGGTGAAACCAGTTCATTATTTTGTACGCAGGAACAAAATTCTAACAGAAAAACATTCATTCGAGCAGAAAACAAAAGCTAGATCATCTTTCTATAAAAATATCGCTTCTCAGACACAAAGTTTGGAGCGGGACGTTTCACAAGAGTGACATCCACGGCGCCAATTTATAATTGTAACGAATAGTATTTGAATAAAAACATTTAATCGGGTAAAACCCGGGCGTTGCCCGGGTCATTCGGCTAGTTATGTATAAAGTAATTGTATTATGTATTATTATGAATTCGCCGTAATAATATTATTCGCCAAGTAATAAGAAAAACAACGTTTTAAGAAAAACACGAACTTTTGGGACAACCTTATAATTTTGCACGTGTGTGCACTCTGTACAAAAAAAACTTGTGATTGCCCCAACAGCTTTAGTGCAACAGCCAAAACTGTCAGTTTATAAACCGAAGGAAGTTGTCAACCAAAGGTAATTTAATTTTCTAAAGAGACGAGAGAGAAAATGACGAACTTCCATAGGAATAGGTTGATAATATTCCATCTTACTCTGCATATGTGGCACCTTGTACATAATCATTGTGCATAGCATTTATATGAAAATTTGAAAACTATTATAGACGCGTATGATTCTTTTTTAAAAATTAAACAATTTCCACTGCCCTTACTGCGATGGAAAAATTAATGGAAGGGTCTGGCTCATCAGTGGTGAACCCTCCCAGCGATTTCGCCAGTTTAATCTACCATACCGCTGTTATATTGCATTTTTTATCTTCTTTTTATAGTGATACTGATGCTAGACTCTTGGAATGGGTATTTTAGATGAACTATGGACATAATTTTTATTATTATTTCTTTTAAAGAATCATACGCGTCTATAATAATTTCCAATTTTCATAACAGGTGGAGCGCTAATGCATCATAATATAGCATTTCTATGTTGATTACTCCATCATTTTTTCAATGTGATAATAATTGTGCATACTGTGCATGTAATTGATAAGATGTTACTTAATCATTTTTAATTGACAATTTTCTAGAATCTCCTGGTGCGATTGCGCGGGTTCCTATTGCGCTAGGCTGAAGATATGCAATGGTAACGAAAAAGTAATCAAACCACAAAAAAGCCTAAAGCTATTCCAAGGTTGAAAGAGTGTATGAAGGTTATATAAATAAAGCTAGAAACCAAACCACCAAAAATGTAAAATAACATCACGAGTTAACCTGACACCTCATGAATCTCACTATAAGGATTCGCCATTTGACGATCTCGTGACTCGAAAGTTTGCCAGCTAGGGAAAGGAAAAATACATTTTACAGACATATTAATAGAGACATTTTAAACATATTTAATTTAAACTATATATTTATTCTTTTATTATATTAAAAAGTATTTATTGCAGTTTTAATTTAACTTAGAGAGGAAAAAAAACCGTTCAAAACCCATATTTAGAATTATAAAATGAACAGAAAGAAAAAATTACATTGCGGATATAGGATATCCATTTTCTAAAGGCGTAAAATGTGAGCATTCGGTGGCACGAGGCGTAATTTTAATGTTGCAGAATAAAATGGTGTTTAGACTTTGGATGAAAAGAAATTTGGTAAAATGGAAATGATTGCGATAAAATCTGCACTATCGACCTTTACCTCCTGCCCTTTGATAAATATATATTTTTTGATTTTAACTATTTAAAAATTTCTTCAGGACCATTAAATTTCTTTACAGGAGGTTTCTCTCTATCAATATAAAACTATTATAGAACTATGATCATTCTCATAGAGGCAGTCAAGTATCCCGTCCCCACAGCTGAGAGGCTTACGTCTGTCGCACTGGTCGCCGATGACGATGAGGAAGGCGATGCAGATGCCGTAGCAGGTGAAGAGGATGCACAACGCCGAGATCTGCTGCAGGCGGCGGCCGCACATGGACAGCAGCACGTCGTGGTAGGTGCGGTCGCCGTTGATATCTGAGCAGTAGGCCAGAACGAGCATGGTCCCGGCCAGCACGAACACCATCACCTGCACCCACGGCCTTCCTGCGTCTCACATTCAACGGACGACATTTCTCTTGAAATACAGGATCCGTTTAATATAGGTTCAAATACACGTATTAGACTTGGCTTAAAGGGTCGGTGGATCTAAACAATTGGTTTTCCACCGCTACGACTCGGAATCGAATCCCGCATTGGGCACTTTTTTATAATTAAAAAAATGCTCGAATGGCCCTCGATTCTTGCAACAGTTCAACCTCACCAGCGAATGCAAGTAACCAAACGTGCTCTGGCACATTTGTAATTGCAAAGTCGAACTGCTTTTCACATGTGTATTTGTATGATGCACTTACAGTAAAAGCAGTCGCTAACTACGCACCATGATTATCATGGCCTGTACCACGTATACTAGGGATAATAATAATAATAAATAAAAATAATTGACTTGATATAACAGGTTCCAGTTTGAGACAAGATCTGTTTAATATAGGCTCAAATACGCATTGCATACACTCGCACACATTATTTCCTTGATATTTCAATTTCATATATAATATAAATTTGCTCCGAATTATAGTGATATTGTTTTAAAATTGCAGAATTTTTATATCTACTCTTTTAGTCACATAAATTCAAATCCAGTTCTCATCATTATATAGCCCAACATACCCATAAAAATTTCGGAAGAATCAGAATAGTATTAGAATATGGTGAATATTGAGGGGGGAATAGAGGCGACGTAATCTTATCTGCAATATTTAAAAAGAAAAATGTGGTAGTGGTGCTTATCTCCATGGTTTAACCAATTCCTGAAGTCCACTCCTCTCCAATTTTGCGATGGTAGTTATAGGCCTGGAAAATAGGTCCTCAATTGTCAGTTCTGAGAATGACAAGATATGCTGCGGAGAAGCTTCTGCACTATTGCATTTCAAGCATTTATTTAAGTTTTTTTTTGTTGTCCATTTTGAAATTTTAAGGTTTTTATATGGCCACTTTTTAGTCTTGCTGAGCTGTTTGTTGATTTCTATTGAGGTTTTCAAGTTCTTCTAATTGTTTCAATGGTTTGTCAAAAATGTCAAACACTAAATCTATTTTTGGATGTTCGATATTCTGTGTGTTCAATGCGATAAGAGCGTTATTATTAATTGAAAATAAATTAATAAATATATTTAGTATTAGACGGTTGATTCATTCACGGGATAATTTCGAGATAATTCGTAACAATGGCTCCCCTCTGAATTTCACCATTATAAATTTATCAAATATATCGATAACTCGGGTTTTAAGGATAATTAATTTTTTAAAGATAATTCGTTTATATATATATATATACAGAAAAAGGCATCTACTTATCGTGCAACTGAAAGTTGCTGATGGCTTGCGCCATCTATCGGAATAAATATCAACTATTCTCGTTGATTTTTAATTATTCCAGAATTGGCCAAATACCCATTCTTGATTAATCAAGAAAAGCTAACCACGGACGCGTTTCAGGCTGTTGGCCCTCATCAGCGTGGTGCAAGCTGTACCTCAACGACCAAAAAATTGGTCATTAAGGCATCCGTTAGCTTTTCTTGATTAATCAAGAATGGGTATTTGGCCAATTCTGGAATAATTAAAAATCAACGATAATAGTTGATATTTATTCCGATAGATGGCGCAAGCCATCAGCAACTTTCAGTTGCACGATAAGGAGATGCCTTTTTCTGTATTTATGCACCTTATCCCAGTACAATGTCACATTTGTACTATTTTTTCATATATATATATATATATAATTATATCCAATTAGTAAATTATTTTTATTTTTTTTTAATTAAATTTATTTTTTTCATTAATTTTTAAAATATAATTCGTTTTTTTTATATCCGATTAGTAAATTATTTTTAAAATTTAGTTATTCTTCAAATATACCACAATTCGTAGAGAAACCATGATTGGTTTTTAAATCTGGTTTATATATATACTTAGAGAGTTGGTTTTTAGATATAAAATTATTTCGAAAATGAATCAAAACTAACGGCGACGAGTTTCTTTATTTATGCGGTGAAATCTTGGCAAGCTTCCGGACCATGACGTCCTTCAACAGGCTACTATACAATAAACTATACCAGATTTGTTGAGTTCGGTAATCAAAAAGTGAGATAATTCATAGAGAGGGTCAAAGATATACACAAAATATACACAGAGTAAGTAAGCTACTTTAGAATAACGTAAATAGATGGCGCCAAAGTTTTTTGCCTTTATTTTGACGGGAGTGGCGCCTTTTATCAACTTGATTTCCTCCTTGTTTTTCTTTCCAACACAAACACATCGATAAATTGTTTTAAAATATTTTAATTTATTACTTTGGACGAATTTCGAAATAGATGTGCAAGAGGAAATGATTGAAAGTTTGGTTTGACTTGGGACTTGACAATAAACATCTATTGATCTTGTTATTCAATTAAAACATTTCTTATGCCGCCGTGTGTGTAATTCACCTAAAATAGTTATACAGAGAAACAGGAATAATTGATATTGGAATTTGAACTTTTTTTGCAAGAGCCATTTTTATCTTGTATGAACGTTTGTAATAAACAAGGTGAGGCGTTTTTTTTAATACAGAATATTGGAATTTGAACTTTTTTGCAAGAGCCATTTTTATCTTGTATGAACGTTTGTAATAAACAAGGTGTGTGAGCCGTTTTTTTTTTTAATACAGAATATTGGAATTTGAACTTTTTTGCAAGAGCCATTTTTATCTTGTATGGACGTTTGTAATAGACAACGGTGAGGCATTTTTATATAGAAATATTTTTTTTTTCTTTCCATTAAAAAATTCAATTTCCCTTCTTTACCACATGGTTAATATAGATATAGGTCGATGGCACAAGGCCATCTTTACTGATTATTTGAGCAGTCAGAATGTGTATTTTTACAAAGATTGAACCAAAAATATCTGTGGCCTGACGATTAAATATTCAATATTAAATTGTTACCACAATTAAAGCAACCATTTATTATCTTTACACACAAACAACAAAAAGGAAATAAACATATTTATAAAGTCTACATTCTAAAAGTTGGTTTTATATATCACCTGGTGCATGATTTTATTGGAATTAATCGGCACGAATTACGAGGGATAATAAAATATTTAAAATTTTCTAACACGTATTTATATCTATAATGATATATTGTTACATCTATTGGGCAGTAAGAATAATGAAGCTTGGAATTTAGAAGGGGCAGAATTTGATGTCAAGTTGCAGAAGATCAAGAAATAACATCAACGACAAGTTGAAAAAATATATAAATTAGTTTTAGAAAACAGAAAAATAATGATAAATAATAATTATTATATATAGATAGCTATAAAAAGTTTTAAAATTAATAAAACATCAATTTAATTAATTTTAAATAATGATTTTAAATGGCAAATGGCAAATTAATTTGGCAAATGCTTTATTTTTCCTGACGAGGGCAAAATATTTTTGTCGAAAAGTCGAGAAAATAAAACCTTTCTGGCCGAAGTATCTCTTATTCAAGAAATAGGAATGCCGTTAAAGCAAAACCCCTCTCTTCAAGATAATGATTTTAAGAATCAAGATTGGTGCCAGATGGATACCTGCAAGATGCCTAACTCCTGAGCAAAAAGTGCAGCGAGCGAGATCAAACAAGAAAGGTTTGAAGCTTTTTAACCAGAATAATACTTATTTTGGTAAGATATTTAACTATATAGATGAAACATGGGTTAACCACTATTCAGAAACATCGAAGCTCGAAGGTTGCAATAGAAGAACCCTAACTCACCACAACCCCCAAAATATTCAAGTCCCAAAATTTTAAAGGCAAGGGGTCAATGTGTCAGTTTTTTTTTTTTTTTTTTGAGGATTGCAAAAGTAAAATAAGGAGTAATATCATAGATTGTGCTCATATTTCATTAATATAATTATATATATATATAGAAGCAATGGGCGCCTCTCCCGTCAAAATAAACGTCAAAACTGACGCCATTCTCAGTTTGCCAAAGCTGGTGTTGTGGCTTTGTCACCGACCCGAAGCCGCTAGTTGCGGCGACGGTCAATAGATGGCGTCAGTTTTAACGTTTATTTTGACGGGAGAGGCGCCCATTGCTTCTATGGATTAATTTCCTCCCGGCAAATTTTCCATCTATATTCTAGCCATAGATTTGGCCCAGCCACATTGCCAGCAAAACACCTCTTTGGTAGATTGTGAAGATTCCATTAGATCCCGTGTGGATCTCATGGAATAAAGTCCGCCCTAGACTGACGAGGGCCACTAGCCCGAAACCATGGTCTCTAGGTGGACGCTTCTCAGTTTGCCAAAGCTGGTGTTGTGGCTTTGTCACCGACCCGAGGCCGCTAGTTGCGGCGACGGTCAATAGATGGCGTCAGTTTTGACGTTTATTTTGACGGGAGAGGCGCCCATTGCTTCTATGGATTAATTTCCTCCCGGCAAATTTTCCATATATATATATATATATATTATTTAAAAATGCCTATTTTGGATCAAAAAGTTTTATTTCCGATATTTCGTGTGGCAACTCGCCAAACTTCTTCGGGGAACAAGATTGTTTTGATAAGCTCGCGTATCAATTCACGCGTATGTACAACTGCTATAAAATTTTAAAATATCTAAAATCTACAATATGCATGTTTATAAATATAATTAATAATAATAAAATGATATATAAAATATTAATATATAGAGAATAAATAAATATATACATTTAAAATAAAAGAATTGAAAATCAGTAATTTGTTATATATATATGTATAGTAGTGATCTAGAACGTGATTTAGTTTAAATCAAAGAAAAGCCTTGATAAAGAGAGGTGTGTTGCCCCTAGAAATATTGGCTGATTAATTCATTTAAATCCAATATATGCTTTATATTTATTTATATATATATATTTTTGAAAATAGAGCAATCCATAGATAAATCTTTAATTAAAAAGGCATATATTGGATCAAAAAATTATTTATTTTACCAATATTTCAGCTGGCTGAACGCCAACCTTTATCAAGGTGTTATAACATTTTAAAGTGTGTCAACAACAAACTCAGCGCCACATAACGTCAACAGCATTAAGTTTTTAAAATATTTTGTTATATTCAATGGGGAGAAAAATTTGAAAAATAGGCTTTTGATTATGTTTACTCTATTTAGAATGTATAAATTAGATGGTTTATCTCCCAATAAGCTTGGAAGACGTCTAGTGGCTCACCTGGGACACGTGACCTGCTGCGTGCTTCACAGCAAAACACCTTGTAAAAGATGGAAGATCGATCCATCGAAATATCGGTTTAATAAATAATCGTATTAAAATCCAAAATAGGCCTTATTTTAATATATATATATATGTGCGTATGTGCGTGTATAGGAAAAAATAACAAAATGATAAAAATAAATCAATTAAGAAGAGGAATACTATCAGAACAATAACTATAATGCATTCGATCATGCATCGGCCATTTCACGGCCACTTCAATCAACGAATGTAGGTTTAAACAATCGCTCTTGTTCTCCAGATATAGTTCTTAGAGAGTAGTACTTATTCGGAGACATCAGGAAAATATTTGAAAAGAAGAAATTTGAAGATGATAATGGAGTGACTGATGTAAATTTCTTGGAAGAGCAAGATGAAACATTTATTGTTAAAAGGTCATTTGAACGTCGGTAGAAAAAAAGTGTCCGTTTGCAAGTGGAACATATGGAAAATAAAGTATTTTACATTGTATATATTTTTGTGTAGTCTGGGCCAAATATTTATATACACATATATACTTCTTACTCATTATTATTGAAATTCTATGTTTATTTTTTCTGACGTTTTCTTTATAATGAGATAAATAACGTTGCATTAGTTTGCGGGTGCTGGGGCTAATTAAGCCACGTTGTTATTTGCCTTCATTCGTACATACCCGGGCTGTTCTGGAATCCTAGCAGGTGTTGGCAACTTGCAGGATTTCTTCATTCCCCGACAATAATTGGTGCGAGAGAAACCAAGGCAAGGCCGCCGATTTATCACAGCCTGCCTAAGGACGCATACTAACGAAACTGCTGCATATACTGCAGCCATGCGGACTTAGCGCGGCCTTTGATTTGGCTGCTCTATACTCGGCATTTGATCATTCTTGATGAATAAAAATGTGCGCATTTCAGCGTTATAGCTCATTTCCGTCGGATATATATTTTAAAAGCTTTTATTGTCTGTGTGTCCACAAACCTTGTAATAAATTTTAGTATACTTCTAGAGCACGTAGAAATCTCAAATTTTGTTCATTTATTAGAACCTGATGACAATGCAAGTCTACACATTTTCCGACTTCTGGGTGGCCGGAGTGGCCAAGAATGAACAAACTTCTATATTTCTTTTTAAATCTTATGTGTTGCACGAAGTCAAGTCGGAAACTCTTGGGAGTTGCGGATTGATTTTTTCAGCGATTATTCAAGACCCCAAGCGAATTAGAAACCTGGATATTCAGGTTCCTGTTTAAAACCTCCTTGGAAATACAAGCAAAAAGCTGTCAACAAATCAATAAATATAATAATTTATTTGTTTTAATTCAGCAATCTGATTTCAATATCATCACGCATATATATATGATAACATAACACCACACATTTTACGAAACCGTTATAAATAATTCCCCATTTTCAATGAATTTCATTTATTACTTATAACTAAAATTAACCAATTAAATAATCATATTTCATATTAAATATGTACCATTTATCCCTCAACAATAATTCATTATGTTTCTGTTACTTTGTAATATAATTCACAATAAATTTTGGGGTCCTCCACACCAAAAGTAAAGAGACATATTTCAGTTAGACTTTAGCTTTCGTCACTTCCCGCCTCTGGCAAGGAATTGCCCAGTCCGTCTCTAACAGGCTTCCGTCTATTTAAGGCCTAATCCCTTGTGGACTTTTGGTTCTAAGTTTTGTAAATTCATGACTAAAAATTAACTAAATAATTAATAAATAAATAATACATTTTAAAAAAGTTTTTATTTGAATACACTAAAAAGAAACAAATAAAATATTGTATCTTCTGTCATTGAGCAATAAGATGTATCTGAGTGAAAATAGAAGCTGCGGGGGATGATCATATTTAGATAAAAGGTAAAAATATAACAAACACTTATAAAAATCGCTAATCAGCTGCTACATATTAAATCACATTAGGTTCGAAATTCATGATGATCGTCCCCCGCCGCTTTTATTTTCACTCAAATACATCTAATTGTTCAATGTCAGAAAATATTGTTTTCCCCTTTTTAGTGCATTTGAATAAAAGCTTTCTTAAAAATGTATTTTTTAAAATTAATTATTTTATTTTGACTCCAGATCTAATATATTTCAACTTTGTTCATATTTGATACAATTCTTAAGTTTGTCAGGTGACAATAGTTCCAAAATTATACAAGTATTATACTTGTATTATATATATTTATAAATGAATGTATGTGTGTGTGTCCTTTATGCCTGACCAAACCACTCATTGGAACGCCATGAAACTTTGGGAAGTTATTTAGTATAGTACTGGGAAGGTTTCTAGCAAATAAAAATTTTGAAATAACTTTTCGCCTAAAAATTCTCAAGATAAACATTCTAATTTATCTGTTATAATTCAACAATCTGATCTAAATATCATCATGATGATACGATGATTTTGTAATGTAGAAAATTAGGAAAGACAATATTCAGGATGACACGGCAATATATTTGAAACAAGAATAATGATACAATTCCAAGGCAAGATACTATTCCTTTAACTTCCAATTACCGAGGGAACCAATTAATATTAATTTTATTCAACTTATCGAGTATTTTTCAAGGGACCGGGAAAAAATGTTCACTTTATCGAGAGATTCGTTAGACAAACCTTTACTCGGGTAAAACCCAGGCGAAGCCGGGTACATCCGTTAGTTATTATATATATTCTTGTATTTAGGGATTATTTTGAGATGTTTTGTATTCATACTAAACACACACATCTGCAAGTCTATTTTGGGGTCAGGAATTTCGCCGATCAATACTACAATTTTAACAATATTTTTATATTTAACCGAAAATAATCGATCACATATCTACCATGGTGTTCATGAACATAAACAATAAAATGAAGATTTTTTTATAAGTTAGAGAAAAATATTATTAAAACAATTTTTACATTTTGAGTTAGTGATAAAGCAAAAAATCTACTTAAAGAAATTCGATGCGTAATTTTATATCTAATGATTACAGTTTTGAGCATCTATGTATAAATAACACCCACTAAAATAACACACATAAAGACCATTGTTTTAAATCTAATGAAATAATTTTGTTTTTCAAATATGCACATCTCTCGGTGTAAATTTAAAGCTCTATGGTAGGCCATAAAATGTACGGCCGTTTTTTAACGACGGTTTTTAGTTTTATAACCGAAGTAGGAGCAGTTGTAGCAGTATAGAAGAATCAGAAAAAATACTGAACATATCAATGAGAGGACTGGAGAAGTGGGCAATGGAACTCAAAATGACCATAAACCCAATAAAAACAAACCTATGCGTCTTTTCCACTGACAGGAAAAACAGGCATAAATTTAATCCCAAAATAAGCATAAACAACCAAATAATTGATAAAATTAGAAATCCAAAATACCTAGGTGTGATACTTGATGAGGAATTGCGATTTACAGAACACATAATTAGCACCTCAAATAGAGCTACCAGAAAACTAAATATTCTGAGAAGGTTATGTGGAACAAATTGGGGAGCAAAACCCAAAACCCTCAGAACAACATATACCACCTTAATAAGGCCAATAATGGAATATGAAAAACCTGTCTGGGCTCCCTCAAGCTCATCACTAAAAGGAAGACTAGACAGTGTTCAAGCAAAAGCGGCCAAAATGATCACTGGTGCTGTTTCTTCCACCAACAATGAGAAAATTCAAAGATAATGTGGCCTAGACCTACTCGAAAGCAGAAGACAATTAAAAACAATAAAATTCACAAATAGCTTAAAAAGTAAACAAACCGAACACATATCCCATAGAACCTATTTAAACTGGACACAAAAAGAAAGACTTAAAAGATCTTCAACACTTCAGTACGACAACAATATTAGAAAAGGCATAAACATGAAACACAGTGACTTTCAAATTCAAGAAGAACCAACATTTCCTACCACATTACCTTCAAATATAATCATCAATCTCAACCTGAACGAACCCTGCAATAAAAAAGAGAACAAAATCATACTTAAAAAGAAGGGACTTGATACAATTGATTTATATGATCAGAAAAATTATTTATTAGCATACACAGATGGATCATCAGACCTTACCTTGAGTAATGGAGGGGCCGGAATTAACATAATACTCCAAGATGGAACACACATCAAAATCAAAGAAGGAGCAGGAAAGATTTCGTCAAACTTCACTTGTGAACTAACAGCTATCTGGAAAGCCCTTGATGTATGCCTGAACCAACCATCCCTGCATCAAGCAGAAGGAATCATAATATACAGCGACTCCAGATCCGCTCTAGAAGCAATTCAGAAGGACAATACTAGAATCACGCAGAAAATACTCATTACTTACCCAACTGGAAACATTGGAGAAGAACTGCATTCTACAATGGATTCCTGCCCATGTTGGGATCGAGGGTAATGAAATGGCAGATGAATTGGCAAAGGAAGCCAGAAAGCTGAGCCAAAGGAAAGAACATATGTCAGTATTTGACGCTGATGCTTTGGAAAAATACAAGATAATCAAACAAAAAATAAGAAAAGATCAAATATGTGAAATAAACTCTGAGAGAAAACTGACAAAAACTATAACAAGACTTAGAACAAAACACTATAAAGGAATGACAATACATCCAGATGGCACAAGAACTTATAGGGCATGCAACAATTGTCCTGGTGTGGAACTTACACCTACCCACATATTCTCATGCCCAGCAATGGCGGCAGCCTTGCAGAAAATTGACTTAGACCCAAAGAAGCAGCTTTACACACCCAAGATAGTGGTTATTGCTGCTGGTGTGATGGAGATGCATGGAGACATCTGAGACTCTTCTTTGGACACGACAACAACAGCAACAACAACAACAACAGGAGCAGTTGTATAACCGATATTTACCAACCCATTTTTAAAAAATGTTTTATAACCCAAACTTCGGTTTGCGGCTATGGATGTGCTGCGATACGGTTCGAATTATAGAATTATAGAATGAATGATATACATCAGAGAGAAAGAGAGATTGAAACCACTTTTATTACATTGTTCATATATGATTATATATATGGTTAAATAAGACCAATACGTCTTAATAAAGCTTTTTGTTGTTGTTATAATAAGAATGTCCCTCGAATTCAAATTATCGATGTCAAACTCATAAAACGCACAAGGTAAAATGACAAGACAACAATGAAAATATTGTTATTTTTATAAGTTTCTAAAATTCTCCTATATATAACCGATTTTTACTGTCAAATATTTGAAACTATTTTGCAACTCAAATTCCTTAAATATAAAAATCTAAAAAAAATCTGACGAGCGCCATCAGCGTGAAACGCGTTCGTGGATGGCTTTTCTTGGTTTATCAAAATAATGGGTTGGCCAAATATCAGGGAACAGGTTAAATCAATGAATAGTTGATTTCTGTTCCACTAGATGGTGATCTGCCATCTAAAAAGCACATATGCTTTTGGTCAGGATATGCCTTTTTTATTTTTAATATGGTTAAATATAAAATAAATATATGTTTTTTAAAATAAAAATGATTATATAATGATAAATATATGAGTAAATAGATGTAAATATATAAAATAATTGATAAATATCCATATATATAAATTTTAAAAAATGTCGTCATTGGTGGCGCCCAACGCGGGTTAAGAAAGATTTTTTTATATTTTTATATTTAAGGAATTTGGGTTGCAAAATAGTTTCAAATATTTGACGGTAAAAATCGGTTATATATAAGAATTTTAGGAACTTATAAAAATAACATTCTTCATTAGTGTTCTTGTCATTTTAACTTGTGGGTTTTATGAGTTTTGGCATCGCTAATTTGAACTCGAGGTGGCATTATTATTATAACAACAACAAAAAGCTTTATTAAGGCCTTTTGGTCTTCTTATACAGATTCTCCGAGTATATATATAGAAGAGGGTATTTAATATTTTCATTATAACAAATTATAACGAATTTTAAGAAAATGAAAATCATTTTCATTCTGCCAAATTCCTTTGGATATTCTCCCTCATTTTGTTCTATTTCTTTATCAGCTTCTCTGATGGCTTTCTTTCTTTTGTTGATCGATATTCAATAGGCGGTCCGCACCTTGTGTTGTTCAAACACTTTAGTATTTTCACTTAATAATAAATGTGAAGAGGCGTACAAATAAAATTACAAAAAGCAGATTCGATATTAAAAAAAAAAAACTATTTTATCATTTAACAGCTTCAAATAACGTATATGTAAAAAAGGGTGAGAAGATAAACAGAAATAATTTCGAGAAAGACGCTTAAATGGATTTTTTTTAAAAGGTTTATTAGCAATTCGAATCACAGGGCGAATCACTTGACGATTTCTTACCAAACCTGTTTTTTGCCATGGCGCTCTTCTTTAGCAGATACGTTTGAGGAGTTGAGATCTGGATGGGATTCTCTTTCGTGAATGGTACAAACTTCATGGAAACATTGCATCTCTTCATGCTCTGGTACTAAATAGCTTTCAGAAACCAGGTTTAGAAGTGGTTTCTGCTAAAGTTCAGCGAGAGAGTTGCTCAAATAAGCTGGTTTATAAAAATGAGGAGTTTAAATGTTACAACCTGTAACAAGCCATAAATAGAGTATCAATGAGAAGCCAAAGAAAGGAGGAAAAAAATCAATAGCGAAAAGGTCAAATTCCACACACGGGGTAAACTGATTAGTACCGAGCAAGCGTAGAATGTTTAATTTCGTGATTGCTTGTAATGAAAAAGAAGTAAAGTAAATTAAGTTCGGTTGTATGCAGCGTAGGACTTATTTTACTCACGTTCCTTCTCAGTAATATATGTCCAATTCCTATCAAAACTGTCGCGTTTTGTGGAATTCAACCTGATTTGGGGAACTTAGCTAAGCATGGCTTGCCGGTGCCATTCCGTCTGGCCGAGAAGGAACCGGCAGAAACCGGTTAGAGCCAGCTGGCCGTTCTTGCCCAATTGAGGGGGGAGGAGGGGGTCAGAAATGTTGGCCTTGTCTGGCAATGTTTACGTCCCGAGGCGCCGCACGTGGTGCCGCCGTCACTGGCGACGGTCGCCTGCTGATGCCCTGGCGATGGGAGCGTCACGTAATGTTGCGAAATTACCTTCTTTCGGGAGAGAGAAATCGTGAAGGTTATTTTTAGGCATAAACAATGCGTATAAAACATCGATTTTTTAAAAATAATAAATCTTTATGATAATTCTTTTTCAAACAAATATTTATATTTGTATCTATAACTATATAATTGGAGAAAATATATTGAGAGAACACAAACATCAGCGTCCGCACAAAAAAAACAATAGTATCACTTTTTCAAGGTATTTTCTCTATTGTAGTCAAAGGTTGAAAAAAAAAAAACTTATAATTTTAAGGATAACATATTTCAAGGTTGAAAACATGACCAGCTCATTTCCAATTGGATAAGGCCTGAAGAATAGACACACACTATATATAGGAAATTATAAATAGGTATGATTTGTTTACAAAATCCTCGACCACATGACTATTCTGTAAATATATATATATATATAGTGTAGAAACACGATTTAAATTATAATTAATAGGTAATTCCCTTATTTTTAATATAGAAGAGTTGTAAACCGAATTGGCATTATACCTAACTATCCTATTTATGACGCAGTTAATACACACACATACAGCTTTATTAAGACCACCGGTCTTATACAGATTCACCACAGGAAGGAAGCATAGATGGAGCTCCTATATTCCAGGTAGCGCAGAGCCCAACAACAGCCTCCAGGTCCGACACATGTTCAGTGGCCACAGAAACCATAGGTTAGCGTATCAAGGCGAGTGTGGAATCAACCGATGACGCAGTTAATATGATTAGAGATTTGGCAGCTCTCGTGGATCATGACAGAAAACGACGTCAGTTAACGACTGAACACCGGCGAGTTGGGGTAACGATACTACGGCTGGTCAAGCGGGACTTAGATTCTTTTTTTTTTTTTGCTTATCCCTAGTACACGTGGTACAGGCCATGATAATCAGGGTGGGTAGTTAGCGACTGCTTTTTACTGTAAGCGCACCACATGTCTACACATGTGAAAGCAGTTCGACTTTGCACTTACAAATGTGCCAGAGCCCCGTTTGGTTACTTGCACTCGCTGGTGGGGTTGGACTTTTGCAAGAATCGGGGCCATTGGAGCATTTTTTTTTAAAACAGAAAAAGTGTCCAATGCGGGAATCGAACCCGGGTCGTAGTGGTCGAAAACCAAACGGTTTAACCAGCCTTCCACCGACCCCCCACTTAGATTCTTGAACAGATCGAAGCCAGAAATTTACAGAAAAATCTTGAGAGCATATTTTTCTATATTATTTAAGTATAAATGCTTAATACATAGCAATAACGCGCTATCTATATAATACAAATGAAAACACCAAAACGCGAATGTTTCTTTTCACAAAATAAATCAAACTTCTACTGTTCTTACTGCGATGAAAAAATATTGGGAGGGCTTGGCTCATCAGTGGTGAACCCTCCCAGCGGTTTCGCCAATTTAATTTACCAGACCGCTTATTTAGAGCTCTAATAATGTATTGGATCATTCTGCTTATATATTCAGCACTGAAGGGTGGAATCTTAGAAATGGTATTTAAGTAAACTATGGTATATGTAATCTTGTAAATGCCCTTCTATCCTCTATACGTAGATTTAAGAAAATAGATAATTTTGTCATTTTTATTTATATATTCTTCAAAAATATTATATGAATTCTTAAGGAATCGGAGAAGAAATACTATTCCAAAAGTTCCTTCCACGTCTAAAATGATCCGCTGGCGATTCTCCACCAAACTCTGCAGCGGTGGCAGAGGCGCCAAGTACATATTCATTGTATATAGCTGTGTGTGTAAATATCTGGTTATTTTGAAATAATAATGCAGAGTGTGCAAATTTGCATGTTTTGACAATATGTCAATAAAATTATGTCAATTGTCTGAAATTAAAACCGTTATGCCTAATTTAGACATCTCTGTATATAAAAATGAATGTTTATATGTTTGTTTGTATGTCCGGTATACAAATTCGCAGTAGTTCACTAATTCAAACCAAAATTTCCATACATAGGTAAAAAAATACGGGGAAGACGATAGGCTATTTTAAAAATATATAAATCAATTATTAAAACTATATATTCAAATTATTCTACTTAGCTCACGAACAGCGCCCTCTATCAAAGATTAGATTAAATTATGCTGATGCAAACAAATAGATAATGCTAATAACAAACAATTATAAAAAAAATCTTATCTAAATATATATCACTCAGTTAGATATGCACACGGGTCAATCCCGGGGCGAAGCCCGGGTCACCCGTCTAGTTTCCTATAAAGCAAACATTTCCGGATGGCTCCAAAGTATCCGCTGGATAACGAGCTTATTCTATAAACAAAGTTCTAATTATATATTTTTTCATTTAAGTGAAGGAAATTTTGATTTTAAAGAATTAAAAATTAAAATTGTACCGTAACAAATTTCCGGATCAGGATAGGCTAGTGGTAAGCGGTGTTTCAGTAACTAATGTGTTTGCAATTAAAGGAAGGAATGAAAGCAATTGGTTTAATTGGTCTAACTCTTATGGTTTTCATTCCTTCATTTAATTAAAATAAAATTAAAACATTTATATACATTGAAAGAATGAATTTTTACAAAGACCTAGGTAAAAGTGAAATTAATACGTTTGCGAGTGTGTTTGGATCAGTGCGACTCCTCGCTGGTCTTTCTCTCTTAAATTGTCTTATACCTGGTACTTTCTCTATTCAGATTTTAAATAGTAAATATTATAGGTTCATCCGATCGACATTTTGTATTGTCTTGTATCCTCCATTTTTACACTAGATTGACATTAAAATAGGCTTTATAAAAAAAAATCACAAAAAATGAATATAATAAAAAAAATTATAAAAATAAAAATCTTATCATCTTTCTTCAAGTGAGAAGGGGGAAAAACCTCTCTCCTTTAAGCTTAATTTTAATTTTTGGAAAATTATTATCATGGTTCTGTCTTTGATCTTTTCAACAAACCTATCTCTTCGCTTATTTCTTTTTCTACCCAGCCCATGACGCGTAACGGCCGAAGCTATGCTGGAGTTTTTTATCTTTTTTTTTTTTTAAATCCTATTATATCCCCTTCCCTATTTATTTATTATATATATGCAAAAAAAAAAAAAACTCCTATGCTTAAATCAACTAGTATATAAATACATGATATTTTAAATTTCCTTTTAATGGTATTATATATATATACGTATTTCTGCACATATAAAAAATAAATCGATCTCAGTTTTGTCCCAAATAGTTTGTAACAGATGTTCGAAATTTTAATCGTTTCAACATGGCTGTCAACAAAATCAGAATTTGCTAATAATTGTTCATTCATAAATATTATTTACATATGTGGGATTTTTTTCTGTAAATAAATAGGTATACGCGCGCGCGGAGAATTAAATAAAAATCCGTGTTACGGGTAAGTAAATTTCAAATATAAACTTTGTAAATAATTTTTGAAGATTTATGTCGATATTTTTCATAGTGTAAATAGAAAATATTGTTCTGAGTATGCGCTATTGAATAACTACACTAAAAATCATTTAGGTAATTTGTTCTTTGGTAATTTGAAAAGGTATATATATGAGATACTCAAATCGGGGAGAAGTGCTTCTTTTATAAGAGGACGATCGTACAAGTTTTCGGGCAAGACGTCTTTCTTCCGATACAAAAGAAGCTTTTCTCCCCGACTTGTGTTTCTTATAAAGCGAATAGGGAGATTTCGTGGTCTTAAAGGTATATATGAGATAAACAAATCGGGGAGAAGAGCTTCTTTTATAAGAGGAAGATCGTACAAGTTTTCGGGCAAGACGTCTTTCTTCCGATACAAAAGAAGCTTTTCTCCCCGACTTGTGTTTCTTATAAAGCGAATAGGGAGATTTCGTGGTCTTAAAGGTATATATGAGATAAACAAATCGGGGAGAAGAGCTTCTTTTATAAGAGGAAGATCGTACAAGTTTTCGGGCAAGACGTCTTTCTTCCGATACAAAAGAAGCTTTTCTCCCCGACTTGTGTTTCTTATAAAGCGAAAAGGGATATTTCGTGGTCTTAAAGGTATATATGGTACATCTGTAGGCCTGCAGAATAAATTATAGGTAAATATATTTTCATCTTAACAACAAACATTCAAGTCCTATAAATATTTTGAAAATAACTATCGATTGAAGCATTTAAAATTTGCATGCAATATGTTTAATTTGCATCTGGAAAGCAGAAATTTATTTCCTTGCCATAGGGAATGCTTTAGAAACTCGCTGAAAAACTTGATTTCATGCATAAAACATCAGCAACGTTAGCAAATAAATCTTAAAGCAATTGATGGAGAAAACACTAAATCCCTAAAACGATGCCATTCAATTACCGGAAGTCAAGACCGGCAGCAAAACAAATGCAATATTTTAGAAGAAACAAATAGTCGTCTGTAGTGATTTGCATCCATTAGTTTACGTTAGCAGTTGCTAGGTAAATAGATTCCAATGGCCTCCAATAGTTACTTGTCAAATCAATGGTTAACGATAGATTTCAGCTGTCTGTTTGAATGAGTTGAGAAGCTCTTAATGAGCATAGCTTCCTTCTCATTATTTACTCTCTTCCACTCAAATAGTTCCTATATTGGTTTTTCTTGAGAACCTTCTGTTGGCCATTTAGAGAGAAATAAAAAAATAAAAAAACTGGAATGGCCTGGCATAAATTTCCATCACTTGCATTAGTTTGCTTGTATTGCTGGTCTTAATTCCGAATGATAAGGAGCTTTTGGCCGTAATTATCTTTACTTGGGCAGCCTTTTAGAAATCTCTCTAGATTCATGCACAAGGACGATATAAGTCTGATAATGTTATCTTTAATTATAGAATACATTAGCGCGCCATTTGTATTTAGAAATTCGAAAAATCAAGTGCGATTGTTTCTTTTTTCAAATATAACAAATTTATATTGACTATACGTATATATATAATACTTTTCATTTTTAAATTATTTTCGTATATAATAAAATCATAAAAGGCATATCTTGACTACGCTTCCACGAGCTATTTAGATGGTAGAGAGCCTTGTTCCACTAGATAGGCGCTCTGCCATCTAAAAGGCTCATGTGATCGGCAGGAAATTCTCTTTATATGTATATATATATATAAGCATAGGGTGCATCTCCCGTCAAAATAAACGCCTAAACTAGACGCCATCTATTGACCGTCGCTGCAAACTAGCGGCCTCGGGTTGGTGACAAAGCCACAACACCAGCTTTGGCAAACTGAGAAGCGTCCACCTAGAGACCATGGTTTCGGGCTAATGGCCCTCGTCAGCCCAGGAGGTACTTTACTCCATGAGATCCACACGGGATCTAATGGAATCTTCACAATATGCCAAAGAGGTGTTTAGCTGGCAGAGTGGCTGAGCCAAATCTATGGCCAAAATATAGATGGAAATTTTTCCGGGAGGAAATTGATCTACAAAAAGCTTTGTAAAAGGGTAATTTTGCGAACGATCAAATTTTATCATTGTATATATTATTATTTTGAAAATAGAGCAATCCATACTTAATTCATTAGATAATAAAAGGCATATATTGGAATTAATAAAATATTTATTTCGCCAATATTTCGGCTGGCTGAACGCCAACCTTTATCGAGGCATTACATTTTTGTATACACAAACTCAGCGCCGCATAGTGTTAACTATAACACTATGCGGCGCTGAGTTTGTGTATACAAAAATGTAATGCCTCGATAAAGGTTGGCGTTCAGCCAGCCGAAATATTGGCGAAATAAATATTTTTATTAATTCCAATATATGCCTTTTATTATCTAAATATATTATTATATCATTGTATTGAGTGGCTGGGCCAAATCTATGGCCAGAATAATATAATAAAAATTTCCATCTATATTCTGGCCATAGATTTGGCCCAGTCCTCCATAAAATGATATAATAATATATACAAAGATACAATTTTATCTTTCGCAAAATTAACACTTTAACAAAGCTGTCCGTGAAATAAAATCATTAAAGCTGTGGTTTTTCTCGAGCATCTTAGCAATTTATTAGATATATCCTAAAACTTTTATCCTTTTCAAAAACTTCCTAAATTGAATTCTATATTAAGAGTTAACTTCGACAACCAAAGAGGCTATATGCAGAGTTCGATATTAGAGAAGAGGAGAGATAGAAGAGAGTTTGATATTATATATCACAAATTCGAACAATCAAGTTATTGTCAAAATTTCACAGTTAACAAATTCCATGGTAATCTCAAATTTCATTTCTTCTGATAAATTCACTACTTTATTCTTAACAGGCAAAGGACCCTTCTTAAGTTTCCTATTCAAACTGAATGTTATCAATGATCCAACATGTGAATGCCGCTTAGATGTTGAATCACCAGAGCATCTTCTTCTAACTTGCCCTCTGACTAATCAAATTGTATGTAGATACTTTGAAACATTACCAAATTCTCTTTGTGTATATACTCTATCTTATGAGAACTTTGTTAAGTTTAGAACTATTTGTACAAAATTTACAAAGCACTACTAATCCATCGTGTAAATAATTAATCATATATATGTAAATAATACTGGCACAGCACACAATAGTCCTTTGGACTTCGTGCTTTTTGTAACAATAAATAAAAAAATGGTAAAATTGCGAAAAATGTTTTAAAAAACAAAAATATTTTCTCACAATGAGTTTCTTTTTATTTTAAAATGCTAACTTTCAAGTGATAATCGCTCTTTTTCAAGGAATGGATGACGACGCCAACTCCATTCTCGCGTCAACAAGGGCGTCATTTTACAAGTTCTTCCTGAGCCTTGAGGTGAGGGCATAAAATGAAGACCTCCCTGATCATCTAAAAGAGAACTCTTCAGCGTTGGGGGAAGCGTTCTCGAATGTATATAATTGCAAGTAGTTACACACTGCATATATATAAATATGTGAAAAATAATAAAAATATATACTTTTGAATATTTAATATATTGAAATATATTTTATAAAACCTGAATTAATATTCTTTAAATTATTTTGAAGACTCAACTAACTGATTTAAGTATTATTTTTTATATTCGAAAATGCGGTTATATTATAGACTCAAAAATTTAGTAAGAATAATATTTGATTATATTCCCAGAAAAGTATTTATATTTTACTTTTTTACGTTCATTAACGGCACTAAAATCGGTGCTAATAGATAATAGATTAATGAACTCACATATATAGGCTTATGTTCTTTACTTTTTTTTAATCTAGCAATGTAGGTGAAGGGATTTTGTCGCCATCCTTATCACTGGAGCTTTCACTTTCTTTCTTTATGTAATTTCCTCAGAAAGGAGATCTGTGCTGTGAGATTACCTGAGGTAAGGAGCTATCTTGAGAAAGTCCCGTGTGTCAACAGCGGCGGTCTGAAGGTGGTCAAGGACCGTTCAATGCCATGTCAAGAAATGCATTCTTCGTCTGCTTCCTTAGAGTTCTCCCACTTATCTCATATTTATTCTTATAATTGAAACTATTTTATCATAATTTTTCTTCTTTTTTTGTTAAAATAAAATAGTTTAAACTGGTTAAACCGCTAGAAGGGTTCACCACTAATAAACCAGGCTGTTCCAATATCTCTTCATCGCAATAAGAACAAAAGAAAAATGTGATAGGTAAAATTTGCACTAAAATATTTCCGATTTAATGTACAGATAGCGCACTAATATTCATTTTTTATAAGCTTATATATTTTAAGATTCAAGACTTTTTTAAATCACTCATTTATCATTTATCCGACAACTGGGATAAATGAAAGAAATTCTGTTAAATATAACAATATTAGTTTTCTTTTAAATTTAAAAGACAGTTAAGATAAAAACGTTATCCATATTGCTATTCTAAGTTCTATCTACAATGGCAACGGAGTCTAGGGGTGGATTTCCAGTAGCCCTCCGTGTTCTAGGGTTGGTCATTACTTACATTTAGCTCCTCCGTATATACGATTTATAAAATCGGTATTTAAAATTTAATTAATTATTTTTATTTTATTTATATATCTTTTATTTATTTTTTATTCAAAAGGTGATTTACTTACTCGGGATATTTCCGTTAATACAGTTATGCGTTACAAGTATATACAATCAAAAATTACAAAACAAGCAAATCAGAGGAGCTATAATGGCTTAATCTCCTAAAGCTAGTAAGAATATCATAAATTTATTTTCGAAAATTATTATTATTTTTTATATTTTTGCCTTAGTATTCACAAATGTTTATATTGCCACGTGGAAAATTAGGGAAGACCAATTTCGGGATGAGACAACAATTTATTTCAGGCAAGAACAAACTATGAATGGTAAACAAAAGATAAGCCACGAGGGAAATTTACAGAGTAGCAAAATATAAACATAAAAATGCCCACTCTGTTAATAAAAAATAATAAAATTAATAAATACTTTGTTACAATATACATGTATATATTAATAAACTCCCGTCCTCTGTACTTCTCAGAAATTGGGCACTCCAACAGCAGATGTCTTGAATCCTGTGTTTCTTCACCACAGTAACAATCCGGATCTTCTACTGCTCCTATTGATGGCATTTTTTTTCAAATATCTCCATGGTCCGTTATAAATTAAATATTGTAGAAATTTGGAAGAAAATAAAAGGGAAAACCACAAGGAAAAACGCTTTGAAAAGTTTCATTTGTCCCAGTGATTATTTCCATTTTTGAACGAAAAAAAAAATCAATTAATCAATACCGGGGGCATATGTGGTTTATAAAAATTCTAATCATCCATTAAAAGTTGAATCAAATCTTATTTAATTGTAAATTCTAAATCCAAATCTGCCAGCTAGCGTCTATTCTTGGAATAGAAGGAGGAGGTTGACGGGGCCGGCGATGTAGACGTGCAGGGAATTCTTGTCGCCATCTCGTGGTAGTCCAATACTCTCTGGAAGTATATTGAAAATTGATCATACAATTTTTGTGAGAGTAAATTTAGAACTTAGTTATTCCCGATTACCCCGACCACATTTTTAAGGAACGTCAGCCGCTCAATGCGCCAAAGAAACGGCTGCGCCATTTTTGCTCGTTTGAAAGGAAAAATATAAATTCATTTAAAGTCAGAAATTGTGTACACTTGCAATGTTGGTTTGGTTTAATAAAGGTCACTGTAATATATTTCAGAGTTATTGTCTGAATCCCGATATGCATGCTAAAAGGTACAACTTCCTTAAGTTTACTTCATGAGTGTATATGGAAGCGGTTCGACAAGAAGATAGAGATCTGTTTGGTTACTCACACTCACTGCTGAGGTTGAACTTGTGAAAAACTGGTGGTGCCATTGAAACATTTATTTTTACATTATAATTCATCATGTGTGTACAAATCGCAGTTCCTGAAGCGTACGGAAAAATCTTTAACTGTCAGATTTACAACAACTATAGAACTTCGACGCAGTTTGAATGCGTGCTTCACTATATATCAAACTAAAATTTCACTACATTTAGCTAGAAAGACGAACGTATTTATCTTGTGACTTAAGTTTAACATCGTGTTCTTTATTATTTAAAACAGGTCATTTTAGTGGGCAACACTTACTGAACATAGTGTTTTGAAATGTACGTAAGGTAGAGAGCTAGTGTAATAAATAATGGCCTGACGCATATGTTCAGCTCTAAATGTTGATGAATGTAGTGAAATCCTTAGGTTCCATTAAGTTCATTGTTATAATATATTTATCTCCAGAGAGTGTTCCTTTTTCAAAAGAAAGATTTTAGTGCTTTATTTAAAACAATTTACAAATGTTTATTCAACTTATTGATTTCTAGGTGTAAGTCTTGACGTTTAGCAACCGCCTTGCATGGATGTTTTCAGGAAATAAGGCTTCGTCTTTGAATATTTTTTATTAAGACATTCCCAACAGTCCTTAACGACTATCTAGAGATCCTTTAGCGTCTTTGGTTTTCTAGATATAAGAATAATTTTCAGAAAGCAAAAAAAAAAAACACTAAAATCCACAGTAACCAAGTCTAGAGATTTGGCAGGGGTTTCTTCCCTCTTTTCCTCCAGGTATTGACGTGTTGAACGCGAGGTTTGAATCGTGGTGCAGCCACGCGGTTCTTGAGTAACTTGGAAACAAAAATAGGACCTCATTGTCGAATAATAAGTCTAATACAAGTATTTGATAAATTTGCGAATTTATCTTGACATTTGGGTCCACCTTTTTTATAGGAAGCTTTCCATTGTACAAGAAACAAACCTGCAACGATCATGAATTCCTTTGAGAAACTTTCCTTGCATTGCTTGACCCAGTTCTGAAAGGTGTTTATTTGAGATTTAGCGTAGTAAATGGCACTGGGTTTGTTGCTCTCATTGAGGTAAACCCATGCCTCGTCCAGTGTAACAACATTCTTCCATTTTTCACTTGCCAGGTACTTTCATGATTTTAATAATTTATGTAAACGAGTATTTCTCCTCTGAAAGTCTGAAAACGTGAAAACGTAAACGTTTTGAATATTTAAAAATCGTTTTCTCACGAATTATAAATCAATGTTTGTGTTCTTCTGAATAAATAAAACATCACTCGAATCGCGTGCTTCTTTCGCGAGATAAAGCGTTGCAAAATATCATTCATATTACGCAACAATATAATTTTACTATTTTTACATATTTTACCCGGACAGTTGGCGACTTTCGTACGCTCCAAGGAGTCCGGGTTATGTACAGAATGATGAACAATACCATTTTTACCTCTTAAAGCCCATCGTATATCACTAATTATTGATAACATTAATAGAGAAATGAGACCTTTCCAATTTTTAAAAAATAATATATAGTCATAACTATTCTTCAATTTAAAATGGCTTCCAAATGGTCCTTATAGGTTATCAATGGGGAGGCAGGCACTCGATCCTTCTCTAATCACAAGCGTGATTGAATATTGCCCTCAATAAAAGTCAAAGGAGAAGGCAATCAACGTGTATTTCCAATGTAATATTTATCAATCATCAACTACTTTTAATCATTGGTATCATTTTCGGCACGTTCCATTAGTCGTGATTCAAGGTCACGCGCATAGTTATTTACAAGAGAGCCAAACTTGCAGCGATATACTTCGTGTACGGAATTAGTAAATGTGTGCGATCAACGCCGTAGTGCAATGTTGATATTCGTGTAAAATTATCGTCTGCCTCAGCTCTCTTGTCAGGTCAGACAGCTTCCGGGTAGTAATTTGCATGTCTGGGAGGCAGGCGTCCTCAATCCCGCTTGTTGCGAGGGATGGGCCGAACGGGGTCACCACTCCGCCCTGCCTCGCTTCTAATTGAATACGGCCATTCCATTTCTATTGAAAGGGAATTAAGCTGGTAGGTCTGCCCAGCCCCCTGGGAACCTTCGAGACCACTTTACTTGCTCGTAAGTAAATAGTTCTTTTTACATTTTTCTCTTTAAGGATACACAGTTCGATATCACCAAATGATTAACCTATTAATTATCCACCTCCGTTTGTTCGACAATTGTGTTGATATTTATTGATATGACACAGAAGACTTTTATTATTTATTTAAAGACAAACGACACATTCATAAAAGCGGATGTGATAATTTGTGCTCGGTGGACATACAAATTAGAGTGAAGATAAAATACTTAGATACCCGAGTCTATATTTCAATAAAATCTTAGATTCACGTTGTAGAAAAAAGGCAATAAAAACTGTTTGTATTCCATAAATTTATTAAATACCACCAATGTGAATCTAACATTTCACCCACCTTAAGCAAACTCGGAAAGTCATCTTCATGCCATATTTTCGAACTTAGGGCCTCTTCAGTACTTTGATGAGTGGCTGCGACGTATAATGAAGCTATACAATTCGAGTCTTCAAATATTACCAAGGTAGGGGCATTGGGACATCAAATATACCCTGGAGTATGTTAGGCTTGTAGTTGATGAGTGGCCAAACCTCGGTGGCCTCCTGAACGCAGTAATCTATAACGTGTCTAAACGAGCCTGAAGAGAGCAGCGAGACGCCGCCTTGTCGATCCTTAATTTATAGCCGAGAACAGGACAATCTCTGTGGCTAGCTTCTTGCGCATCCTTGTACATACAGTGGATATAAGCGCTAATGCCTACGTTGTTTAGAAAAAGTATATCCAAGTTCAAATGTACAGTATAAGCTATTCTAACGAATGTCAAATACTCGGTATTTCTTATATATTACTTTCGAGGAAACAACAGAATTTTTGGATCAAAGATAGAAAAAATTGATATAGCATTGAGATAAGACAAACTATTTCACCCGGTCGTTCTATTATTTGTCTGCTGCCCTAACTGCCAATGAAAGCGATCGCTTGGAATAAAGGAAAACTAATGGGAGAACAAAGAAAGAAGCGGTGAGACATGCTGGGCGGAATTCTGCTACCACGTTACAGCGCTGTGCGGGGCGGAGCCCAACAACATCCCACGCCGTAAAATTCGGCGCAGGAATTTTATGGCGCCGCTTCATGCGACTTTTTTTTTTAAACCGGGTCGTGGTTGATTCAGCGGTTGTGCAATTTTCATGGTTTAAGAGTAAGTACCTTGGGAAAGGCAAAGAAAAAAACTTGTTCTCTCCATTCTCTGAATTTCATTCAATTCCTTGATGCTTCCTCTCTTGATATTGAATTCTTACAATGCTCTAGTTTTTAATCATTTTGCTGCTGTTGTTGCTCTATTGGTCTATCGTGTATCTCTTCGACCTCATGTTTGTTTATTTTTTTTCTTTCCGAGGTCGATCGCCGCACTACCTTAGACATTTATAGGTACAACATTATCTTGCTTACTGAGTAAATTCTGCAACAGTCATTAGAGTATTGGTATTTAGCGCGGTTATACACTTTTTGTTAAATTACCTAATAGGAAAATGATGTATTTTTCTCTATTTAAAAAAGGTATATATTTATCTCCTCCTAGTTGAACCATGATAATCATGGTGGGTTGTAGATGACATCTGCTTCCACTGTGGTGGTTGAACCATGATAATCATGGTGGGATGACATCTGCTTCCACTGTGGTGGTTAAGTTCACCACATGTCTACACATGTAGAAAGCAGTTCGACTTCTGCGCTTACAAATGTGCCAGAGCCCGTTTGATTAATTGCACTCACTGGTGGGGTTGGACTTTTGCAAGAATCGGTGGTCAATTACGCAATTATTTTTTCAGAAAAAGTGCCGAATGCGAGTTTCGATGCCGGGTCGTGGCTATCGGTTTACACCACTCGTCCACCGACATTTTTTTTCCTGTAAATGTGGTTGACGTTATTGAAGTTTTTGGAACGTCAATGATTCCTATCTTTGATATTTGACTTTATTCCTATGTTCATAATATGTCCAAAACTAATTTGTTCTGATATCCATTGTCATAATCCTTTCGTTTTATACCAAGTTGACGATCATTGGTGAAATCTTAAGGAATTTAGTTAACCATTATTTAAAGAGGAACTCTCTAAATTACACTTTGTCATAACGTCTAATAAGAAATACAAATAACATGACCTGCAGCTGGTGAAAGAATATAACGCAAGTGAAACTTATATAAATTAACACATTGAAACATTTAGGAAGAGAAACTATTTAATGTGTTTTTATACTTTTTCAAATGAAACAAAACTTTATACTGACCTTATAATACAGAATTATTTTTATAAAACCTCTCTCTCTCTCTCATTTTATTTACATTCTCTTATACAATGAAATTAGCGCACCAAAAAGATGCATGTTAAAAACTATGCAAAAAAGTAGGATATATTTAAATATTTTAATTTATCAATTTTGTGCGAATGCGCAGATGCCTGAACATTTGGGAGCGTCGTAGTAAGCCTCAGATACAGGTTGAGGCTCATGTTGGATGATCCATTATAGCGTAAAGAACCTAAACACGCTATGAGAAGTACGGAGTAACAAGAAAGACGGGTAATCACAACAGACGATATTATTTACATTTGACAGGGTTTCAGATATTATCCTCTATCTGAAAACGGCGTGTGGCACGTGACGTCAATCGTTCTGGCCACATCCGATTGTGTTGACACATTGCCTGGTACCCACACACTCGAGAGACGACGAAAACATGCGCCACGCGCTTACAGATCCCACTGTAACACAGTCCGCCACTATATAAACGAGTATTGGGATGTTCAAGAGCCATTTCAAGACGCCTTGTGGAGGTGAATATGCGATCTCAGTAACTTCTTTGTGTCCTGTCATCAATACCCCCACACAGATGTCTTCGTTTACAGTGGTGCCAAGCCGACCAGTTTGCACCGCCACTTAATGGCTATCAATGGTGTTTAGAGACAAATGGTGTTTTATGTAGGGGTCATGGTCACTGATTTGGAGACCCCAGGTAGTTGGATCCAATATATGTCTTTTTAATTAAGGGTCTATTTATGGATTACTTTATTTAAAAAAATATATGATATATGTGTAAGTATATGAGCACGCGTAGATACCTACATAGCGTGTTGTTCTGTAATACCCAATACATTACAGTAAATATGTCAAACAGAGATTATATTTGTGTAAAATAGTACAAAATTGTAATGGGATCAGATGGATAAATTAAGAAAAAAAGGGCATCTACTGATCGTGAAACTAAAAGTTGCTGATGGCTTGCGCCATCTGTCAAAATAAATATCAGCTGATCGTTGATTTTTTAATTATTACAGAATTGGCCAAAGACCCTTTCTCGATTTATCAAGAAAAGCTAACCACGTACCCGTTTCGGGCTGTTGTCCCTTATCAGCGTAGTGCAAGCTGCACCTCAACGACCCAAAAAATCTGGTATTTGAGATGATATTGTCAACGATCCCGAGGACTATGGTGCTAGGCTACTGACCGTCTGTAGAGAGACCGCCACGGCGACCCCGCCGGCCCGGTGGTAGAGCGCGGGGAAGTTGAGGATCCCGGCGCCCATCGCCGTGTTTACCAGGCAGAAAGCCGCCATGGGCCAGGACAGCGCTAGACAAACACAGACCCTGAACTAGGGAAGAATGACATGGATTATTTGTAAGAAGACTCGTAGTGGTTGGAAACAAAATTGTCAGTTAAAATTAAAAAATCATAGCGTGTCAGTATATCGAAATGGAAAAGTGTATTTATTTACACAACATATATGATACGGCATATAATTTTAGAAATTGGCGTCTTTATATGATAATCCAAGTTGTAAATGAGCGGATTCAATCAAATATGAAGTTTTAGAATGTATGATAAATTCTATCTTTTTTTATTTCAACAAATCCGAATAAAATACCTCCACAAAATATCGAAATTAACAATAAGTATTTTTATTATAAAAACCATAAGGCACGCACTTAACAATTTCACCTTATATAATGAATTCCTATATATCGAGTTATGTGACCTTTACGAGAGAGACTTGAAGAGATGTTGGGTATAGAAAACGTTAACTAACTATAACAATGAAACGGCTTGATAGTCATCGGGCCTACCGATTCCTTCGGTTGCCTAAATTTGTGGCATTGTTGTTGAGGTCTAGCCCAGGATCGGCAAACTGCGGCTCGCGAGCCACATGCGGCTCTTTGGATGTGAAGCTGCGACTTTTTATATAGTTCCATACGCAAATATTATTCATGCGAGTACTATTTATTTTTGGAATGAAAAAAAATTGTGGCTCTTTAAAGACTTGGAAATTTTGTAAATTGTAATTTTTGACTCTTCCGACTCAAAAATCTGCCGACCCCTGGCTAGCCCCACCTGTGCTTACTATTCCTTGAGAATTCTGTCACACTTTGTTATCCTCTTGTAGCAAGGAATCTTCGTGGCATTGATGCTGACAACCTGGGCGAGGACTGCCACTGGGGGCATAGTGCCGAATTGCCCTGATCACCCTGTAAAACCGGCTTTCTGGTATCTGGCATGTCGGTTCAGAGACCTGACATCAGCTTATAGCCTGCGTGAGCTATCTCGACTCTTACATCTGGTGATCCCTCTAGCAGAGCTTCTGGTTTCCGTCGCCTCATTAGCAAGTAGCGCATATACCAAAACTATAAATCGATTTTTCGAAGGAATTTCCATTTCTTGTTAGGAGAGAAAAAAATCTGGCACTTTCAAACTTACACATGTATATGTTAAAAAAATTGCATTTAGAAGAAACGGAAATACTGTACTCCACAACAAAAATATTACATTTAGAAGAAACGGAAATACTGTACTCCTCAACAAAAAAATTACATTTAGAAGAAACGGAAATACTGTACTCCTCAACAAAAATATTACACGCACAAAGTCACAATAAGTAGATACGCTAATTAAATTATTTATTTTTAGTTAAAATTTCATTTTGAAACTAGATAATTTAAAGAGAATCTTTTTATTTTACATTCATTCTTCATTGTTGGCTTTTTATATTACATTCACTCTTCATTGTTGGCTTTTTATCTTAAATTCACTCTGTTGGCTTTTTATATTACATTTACTCTTCATTGTTGGCTTTTTATCTTACATTCACTCTTCATTGTTGGCTTTTTATATGATATTTACTCTTCATTGTTGGCTTTTTATCTTACATTCATTCTTCATTGTTGGCTTTTTATATTATATTTACTCTTCATTGTTAGCTTTTTATCTTACATTCATTCTTCATTGTTAGTTTTTTATATTACATTTACTATTCATTGTTGGCTTTTTATCTTACATTCACTCTTCATTGTTGGCTTTTTATCTTACATTCATTCTTCATTGTTGGCTTTTTATATTACATTCACTCTTCATTGTTGGCTTTTTATCTTACATTCATTCTTCATTGTTGGCTTTTTATATTAAATTCACTCTTCATCTTACATTCACTCTGTTGGCTTTTTATATTACACTAGCGGACGTACCCGGCTTCGCCCGGGTTTTACCCGAGTAAAAGTTTGTCTAACGAATCTCTCGATAAAGTGAACATTTTTTTCCCGGTCCCTTGAAAAATACTCGATAAGTTGGATAAAATCAATATTAATTGGTTCCCTCGGTAATTGGAAGTTAAAGGAATAGTATCTTGCCTTGGAATTGTATCATTATTCTTGTATGGACGTACCCGGCTTCGCCCGGGTTTTACCCGAGTAAAAGTTTGTCTAACGAATCTCTCGATAAAGTGAACATTTTTTTCCCGGTCCCTTGAAAAATACTCGATAAGTTGAATAAAATCAATATTAATTGGTTCCTCGGTAATTGAAAGTTAAAGGAATAGTATCTTGCCTTGGAATTGTATCATTATTCTTGTATGGATGTACCCGGCTTCGTCCGGGTTTTACCCGAGTAAAGGTTTGTTTAACGAATCTCTCGATAAAGTGAACATTTTTTCCCGGTCCCTTGAAAAATACTCGATAAGTTGAATAAAATCAATATTAATTGGTTCCCTCGGTAATTGGAAGTTAAAGGAATAGTATCTTGCCTTTGAATTGTATCATTATTCTTGTCTCAAATAAATTGCCGTGTCATCCTGAATTTTGTCTTTCCTAATTTTCTACATTACAAAATCATCGTATCATCATGATAATATTTAGAGCAGATTGTTGAATTATAACAGATAAATTAGAATATTTATCTTGATTATTTCTAGGCGAAAAGTTATTTCAAAAATTTTATTTGCTAGAAACCTTCCCAGTACTATACTAAATAACTTCCCAAAGTTTCATGGCGATCCAATGAGTGGTTTGGTCAGGCATAAAGGACAAACAAACAGACACACATACATTCATTTTTATATATATAGATTTACTCTTCATTGTGGTTTTTATCTTACATTCACTCTTCATTGTTGGCTTTTTATATTATATTTACTCTTCATTGTTGGCTTTTTATCTTACATTCATTCTTCATTGTTGGCTTTTTATATTATATTTACTCTTCATTGTTAGCTTTTTATCTTACATTCATTCTTCATTGTTAGTTTTTTATATTACATTTACTATTCATTGTTGGCTTTTTATCTTACATTCACTCTTCATTGTTGGCTTTTTATCTTACATTCATTCTTCATTGTTGGCTTTTTATCTTACATTCACTCTTCATTGTTGGCTTTTTATCTTACATTCATTCTTCATTATTGGCTTTTTATATTACATTCACTCTTCATTGTTGGCTTTTTATATCATATAGAAAATCATAGTTTTATCTAGTGAACATTTTTTCCCGTGTCACATTGCCGTGTCATCCTGAGATAATCTTACTTTTGATAAATAATATTTAAGATAACAAACTTGGTGATAAGAAAACTTGTTATCATCGTCACAATGGGGGCGCTGCTTGCGAGTTAAATCTACAAATCTGCAAATAACTCTAAGGATATTCAAGATATTCATGAAATTATTTTTCAAAAACCTTCCCGGTGATATACCTAATAATATCCCAAAATTTCACGGCGATTGGATGTATGGTTTTTGAATCTATAGAGTACAAACAAACAGACAGACATTCAATTTTATATATATAGATAGTTTGTAGAGAGATCATATAATTGATAATATATATCATAAGAAACACATTTCCCCACAAAAATATTATTTACTTTAAAAAAAACGAATTATGAAATCTGTATGCTAATCCAAATACTTTCTAATCAAATTTGAGTAGATATTTATTCGTTCTGAATATATCGTAATTATTTTTATAATCACGCATTGTTTATGTAATTGATAAAGTCATTAGAGTTATGTACAAGGTGTGTCCAATAAATAATGAGACCGGTCAAAAACAAAAAAAAAAAAAGAAATGATAATTTTTTTTTTTAAAGTCTATTAAAAAAATAGAAAGTTTCAGCTACACTGCGGTATATCACATCACGTAATAGCGCGCGCAGTCGATAAATTGTAAGCTTGTAAAAAGAACGCCTTGCATAACAACTTCTAATTTGTAATGGATAGAAAATTCGAACAACGAATTTGTATTAAATTTTGCTACAAAATTGGGAAATCGGCTTCAGAAACTTTAGATTTGTTGAAATTGGCATTTGGAAATGAAAATGTAAAAAAGCCCACCACATTTAGATGGTTTTCACGATTTAAAAATGGAATGGAATCGGTGAAAGATGAGAAGCGTGTTGGACGTCCAATTCTGCACAGGAATCCTGAAAAGGTGAGCCAAATTTCAAATTTGATAAAAGAAAATCCACGAATAGGGTTACGGGATATTGAGGAAGAAACAGGGATATCAAAATCATTAGTTGGATCGATAATTAAAGAAGACTTGCAGTTAAAGAAGACACCTTCAAAATTTGTCCTTAAAATGCTCACAATCCAACAAAAGGAGAATCGCGTTGAAGTTGCCAAAAAAATACTTGAAATGGTGGTAGAAAACCCTAATTGGAAGGAAAAAGTAATAACTGGAGACGAGACATGGGTTTACGGGTATGACCCGGAAACAAAACGCCAATCCATGGAGTGGAAAGGAAAAGCTGAACCAAGAACGAAGAAATCTCGACTTTGCAAATCAAAAAACAAACAAAGTCTTATTGGTCACGTTCTTTGACATAAAGGGAATTGTGTATTATGAATATCTAGAGGAAGGTCAAACAATCAATAAGGAGTTTATTTAAACATTATGAGACGTGTACGTGAATCAATTCGTCTGAAAAGAAGTGAAATGTGAAGTTCCAAAAATTGGATTATCCATCATGATAATGCACCACCACACACCGCTACATCTGTACTGACTTATTTGGTTAAACACGGCATCCAAATACTTCAACACACACACACAACTTCCCTATTCCCCAGACCTAGCTCCAAATGATTTTTTTCTCTTTCCAAAATTCAAAATGGCTCTAAAAGGAAGGAGATTTGTCACTTGAGAGTCCATCATAGCGGATTCGAAAAAGGTCTTGGAGAACATCCCGAAAGATGCCTTTTCTAAATGTTTTAAATCATGGGAGAAGAGATAGAAATTATGTATAGATGCGAAGGGGACTATTTCGAAAAATACTAATAATTTTTTTTAATCATTCTATTTTTCTTTATTTTTGACCAGTCTCATTATTTATTGGACACACCTTGTATACCAAATATTACTATAGATGGTATCAAAATGATATCTACATGACTCTAATGTTCTCCCTTGTGTTATAACCTTGAAGCCTGGAAAACGAAGTCATCCGTTTTTGGAACACTCCATGAATCTACTTTGTTTTATTCCGGAAAGCACTCTTCTAGGCTTCTACTTGTAGATGGCTGTTTCTTGTATATTTTATTCTTCACCAGGGCGACAAAAAACTACAGAACTGATAAAAATCCTTCCTAGAGAACTTGTAATCTCTGACATTTTCTAATTATAGTGTATATAATAATGATAAAAAATTCTCACATTGACTTTTCTCTATAAGACTTTCAGCCTTTTCTCCCATCTATATAAATCTATATGCCATCTTATCGTTGAGATCTACATTACTCATCAACTTATCATCATTTTTTTTACTTTAGGACATTTCTTTTTGTCGTTTGGCCTAATTCTAGTTAGATAAAGTTTCAGAAGATAAACTATATATATAAAAAATAGGTTTCAAGAATGTAGTGTAAATACATTTGCCCCCTCTGGTATCTTGGCGGACGCCATGTGGAATGTTGATAAGAACGATTCAATCGCAATGAACTCCTTTTAAACTCGATCATGTTTCGCCATCTGCCCTCTCATTCTGCAGTAGCGTTCTTAGCGACATTGTCACGAAACTGAGTCTCTTTCATTACTGCTTACGAGAGATTTTTTTTCTGGGTACCTTTACAGCACTATGGTTTGTATCCACCAATGAGAACATTTTGAAACTATTTACAATGTGTTGGTTTGTAAATAAAGGCTTAACTAAACAATTCACATAGCACATTCTGTATGATGGAACCATTCAACGATATTGATTTTTAAAAATAATGGACGGATTTCTATAGAATTATTGAACTGAATAAAAAAAGCAATTAAATGTTGCCATCCTCTACATAAACAAAGCGCTATGTGATTTTTTTTTTTCAATGTTGCCTAAACAGGCTTTTGTTTTTGTTGCTTTGTCCTTTAGGCGGAAGCTTAAGCGGAGCTGTGCTGGAAGCTATGAATTATATGTGAAATATCTACAAATAGAGAAGCATCTTTCCATAGTTTTGTTAAGCACCGTCACTAAGAGTAAACCTTCAATTGCAGACTATACAAGCAGAATCGACATACAATAGTTGTAGCGATCTGTTGGATTAAATTGGTGAAATCGCTGGGAAGGTTCACCACTGATGAGCCAAGCCTTCCCAACTTTATATTTCATATTCAGTTCAATAATAGTAGAAATCGTTCATTATTAAAAAGAGCAATAGCGGTGATTGGGTACATCTTCTAAATAAAGGCTTGATGAACAAGGTAACCTTTAGATGTCTTTTTTTGTTTATATATTTTATTATAATGTTCTACTTTTACTATTTAAAAATAGAATAAAATGGAGGCTTTGAAATAATAAAAATACTATATATTTGCAAACAACCGATATTTTGAAAACCTTTTAAGTGCTCTATTTTATTTAACACTTTTTTATTAATAATATTATTATCAATAGATATAAAAATAATATTATATAGATATTTAATCCGCGCACGCAAGGCCGCAAGAAATCAGTATTAAAAGAGAGAAAACTATATATAGTGAATGCAATAATATCTTTCGA
This sequence comes from Cordylochernes scorpioides, assembly GCA_030710605.1. Lineage (NCBI taxonomy): Eukaryota > Metazoa > Arthropoda > Arachnida > Pseudoscorpiones > Chernetidae > Cordylochernes > Cordylochernes scorpioides. The sequence continues at coordinate 68,127,227 of CP092886.1, forward strand.
AAATTGCCCACAATATTTACATACACATCTCGGTCCAAGTTTACGGAACTTGTTTCTCTCTCATTAATCATTATGGATATCATTATATGGCAGGTTTATGGTCCGGTAGCGCCCTTTGATGGATTCCTTCAACTAGGAGAAAGCTGCAACATCCAGTTGGTATCCTGTGTCGTGGTATTCCTATAGTTTCCCGTGACGAATACATCCATGATAGTTTCATGGAATCTATTATTGTGCCTTGGTTCGTTCATACATTTGTCTTCCCCAATGACTATTATTAAGAAAGCTAAAGAAGCTGATTTTTAACGGATATTGTTTTCTTAAAACATTTTGTTTTTCATAGTCCGTGTTGATCTACCGTAATTTATTCTCGTGAGCCCACATCTAATAAATTAAAAAACGCAGATATATTTACCAATAAAATACTATTTTAAGTTTTAAATTGAAACTTGCAGGGGAAAAGTGTAACGGGAAAGCCTAGTGTGACGTTGCCAGGTCATCGCTTGCTATTGCCCACCACTCACGGCATAATAACATTTATGGTCTTTTATATAATATATTCTTAAAACGCGTTTGTATATTTTGGAGCGAGAGTGGAAGAAAAAATGGGAGTGTCCCCCATACCTCTATTAAAATAACAAGTAAAAGTTTTACCAGAATTTCTCGGATTTTTGGTTAGGCCGATGAGATTTTGTCTACTTGTACACTACCAGATCTAAAGTTCACCAGAAAACTTGAGAATACCGATAAAAGTGAATATTACTAGAAGCCACTCAGTGGTTGTTATGTCCCAGCACCAAGAATGTGTATAGCTGCCTTTATTCATTAATAATCTTACTATTGTTTTTTTTTTCTTTCTTTAGGCTCCGTGACAAAAGTATTTATAGAATGAGATGTCTTACTAAAAATGATTTGTTGTTGTATATTTGGTATTTTTGTTGTTGAGAGTCCAATGAAGAGAGAGAGAGCCTCAGATGTCTCTGCGTGCATCTCCATAACAGCAGTCGCAATGTTCTCTATCTTGGGTGTGTAAAGCTTTTGTTCTGGATCCATGTCAATTTTATGCAAGGCTACGGCCATTGCTGGACATGAGAACATGTGGGTAGGTATTAGTTGCACACCAGGACAATTGTTACATTGACTATAAGTTCTTGTGCCATCTGGTTATATTGTCATCCCTTTGCAATGTTTCGTTCTTGTGATTGTTTTTATGATTCTTCCCTCAGCTCGCGTTTATGTCGCATATTCGACCTTTTTCTGTCTTTTCTTGGGATATCTTGGATTTTTACAATGAGAGAGAGAGAGAATGAGAGAGCATCAGCATCAAATACTGACATTTGTTCTTTCCTTTGGCTCATCTTCCTGGCTTCCTTTGCTAGTTCATCCGATATCCGATCTCAACATGGTCAGGAAACCATTGTAGAATGCAATTCTCCCCCAATATCTCCACGTTGTTCCAGCAGTCCGCCTTAAACCCTTGAAATATTCGACAAAATTCTGGTCCGTTTCCAAGGTGACTAACGTGGCAACGCACCCATTTTACAATAAAGAGCAAAACCAATATTTAGTAGGTCTCTCTTTAATATAAACATTTTAAACCTCATGCTAAGTATGATATTGTGATATTGGTTGGTCCCTGTGCAAATCCACATAGTCATAATCAGATCAAATGTATGTAGCTCTGGTCCCATTAATGTGGGAGAAGGGAGTATTGCATAGCACAAGTTGAGCCTAGGTATATCCCTTAATAAAAAGCGCTCGCAATTATACATGTTATATATAAGCAAGAATTTACCAAGGTGTGTAAAATCTATATTTCCCGTTGAAAACAGACTTGAGCAGTGGATATTTGAGAGAAATTCTATGTGCACAAGTCCATGCTATAATTAAAGACATTGACCGAGACCCAATAATTCCGATAGATAACTTGTTAAACAAATACTAAAATATTTGTACTAATCAAACACTACACGCAATAAATAATCATCATTTATTAATATATCTTTAAAATTTTCTTAATTATCGAAAGAAGGTTAAAAAAGGCACATATCAATGATAGAGAAGAGAATCTAATGATCTCACACGCACAATAACACCATTAGAACCTTTAAATAACACCACCGAGGGCATGTTTACATCTTGGAGAGGTTCTCTGAAGCAACCTCCTAGAAACGCTCGGAGAATGCTAACGAAATATTGGATACTTGATCAGCTATTCAAGGACAGCACAGCCTTTGCAATCCTTAATTAGAGGCCAAATACATGTGAAATTCTTCATCCGCCTTCCTCGATCTGTCACCGTTTCTTCACTTAACACCTCCTTTCCTCACAGATTCAGCGGGATAAATAAAAACTAACTTTGTCATTTATTTATACATTCTCTATATAAGATTTTTCTGAAATGTTTTCATCATTTCAATCCATTCTCTAACGCTTTCCTTTTCTATACACATCATATTTACTATACAACAAACCTCAGTATACCACTTTCTACTTCTAGTATAAACCATGAGCCGTACACAATAGACATTTGGAAATCTTCTTATATAACTTGATCCGTTTCCTCGTTCGAACTCGCCATATCCCAACACTCATTCATTGTGATTTTACTACAATTTACATTAATCTGACGAAGGACTTGACCCCGAAAGTCTTTCATATTTTGATTAAATAAATTATTCGGGGTAAAATATTCTCCTTTTTTTACTCCTTGAAACCCGCAAACATATGAATAGTTCAACTTGTTATTCTCCATTGCAAATTTGCAGTATAATTTGGTTATTTGATTTTTTGGATTCATAATTTGGTATATTATTCATAATTATCATTGGTAATCAGATTTTATCTACCAAAATATTTAAATTTCACTTTAGACATTGATCGATACAACTGCTATAGGTGGAGAGTATTCGATCTTAAAAAGAGTGTAAAATTAATCATTTTACTTTAAATATTTGTCTCCTATCGGAAAATAGATGGCAATAGCATTAAGCTGGTGTAGTTGACGTTCAGCAATCTTCTATATGGTCATCGTCATTAACATTTAAATACGACAAACGGGAGACACCTATCACAAAATGAAAAAAAATCAAATTTCTCTCTCTCTTTTCACGAAGTGTCCTTTAGAATTCAAAATTGTGATGCCCCTGTTTCTGTGAAATGCGTTACAAACGTTCCACTGAATTTATTAAAACAAAAAATAACTCTCTCTAGTATATATAGGAGAAATAGGAAAAATAAATTTACTGCCATTTATTTTTATTCTCATTAGTGAAATTACGTGATCAAAATTGCAAAGCTAATAACGTTATCCTAAAACAAAATCTTGGATGAGGGCTGGACATCATTTAGCTTTCCAGCCTTCTTGTAATTTCTGAAGAATGAGGTCGATCAACTTTTTGCGCACGCTTTGTCGGGCTGGTGTTGGTATATCTCGGTTAATTCAGAATCTTTGGAAAAGGATTTTGAATTTATTTCTATTAAGATTTTAATACGAATATTGAAGAAGTAATTTCACATTTTGTTTCCAAGTGATTTTTCTCTCTGTGCTCTAAACACATAGCAACCTTGTTACCTTGAAAATGATGGATTGAACAATTATTGATGAAAAAAAAAAACAATATTCACATGTCAAGATAAATGATTTAAATTAGATTTCTTTGTCTGATCTCTCTCAGGAGATATGAATTGATTAATTTGTAGAAAAAAATTGCGTCTTAACTTGAATGAAATAACTGAATGTATAGACAAAGCCACGAAAGATTATTCACATTTTAAATAAGAAATTTAAATAATAATTTGCTTCTTTCTTTATTTCAGTGGCGAGATTTTCTGTAATAATTTTGAGATATATAAAGAATATATCTTTATATACATGAGAGAAAAATACACATTTGCTTCTCTATCGCTAAAAGAGAGACGAAATACTCTAAAATATCAAATAGCCAATAATGTTCAACATTTTACCATGTCTATTAAGTATTTCATCATTTATATTGTTACATCATGCTTGATGAGCATATTATTGATTCAATGTTTTTGCTGAATTATATATTTTTTCGGTTATTGTAAACATTCTTTTCCTTCTGTTCCATCAGTTGATTGCTTAAACCAACAGACCATGCTTTCCTAGTATATTGATGACTTGCTGTTGTAGACATCTTGTTTGTTTAGGCCACAGCACTGCAGGATGTGCTCCGGGGATGCCTCACAAGCCAGACATTTTGTGAAGTTTGGGAAGTGTTTGGTTTTGCCTTTAAAAAATATTTTACTTGTGTGGTCTGTTTTTAGGTGGGAAATGATTGTCATGTCTCGTCTATCTAGGTTTAGTGTCTCTCCAGGAATGGAACCACAGTACCAATGATGAGAGAAATCCTTCCTCCAAGTTCTTATGAGGGAAGTAAACATTTCAATATTAAATTATCTTTCATTGCGCTATATTTTTTAACAGATCATGTCTCCTATCTCTATTATTTTCTATATTTGATACTATGATGTGATGATTACCTTTCACCGCTTTGAATGTTAAAGCGACGCCCTATTGGGGAAATCACATCGAAGAGAAGACTTTTGGAACACTACCATATCTTTCGAAAAAAGAATGAATAAATTGGCTATATTGATGGAATTTACTATTCAAACCTTCCCTTTGTTCATTGCTAGAAACTCGCTGGGAAAGTACATAACATGAGTGGGAAGAAAGTAAAGCTGACGAACCCACCAACTGGTGTAACAACATTATTTCTTCCGAGCATAGAAGCTCATCTTGTTTTGCAATGGAAAAGAAACGGCGAGCAAAGTTGACGACGGACGTATTTCATCGCCCACTGATTTCTAAATTCTAATCTAATTGAAACATTTTTTCCCCGACGAAAGGAAAGATGTGTATACATCCGATAGCGTTATCGGCCTCTAATTACGAGCGACCACGATATCTTGCTGACCAGTACATTTCCACGGCGACTGACCTGGCCTTTGGACGCACCAACCTGCTTAGACGGGCAGCTTGAAGCTTTGTTCCGATTACTTTCAGACCTTATTAAGGAAAACCCGTATAGTCGGCTAACTTGGTCTGTACTGGGATAATAACAGGAGGCCGTCCTAAGTGCCTGGGGCGAGGTTTCTTCCGGCGCCCCAACCCACCCATGGTTCCTCCACCTCTTCTCTTCCCTTTAAAATATCGCAACTAATCTTTAACATTATCGAATCTAGGTTGGAATGAAATAACAGAGATTTTTATATTGTTATTTTGATATCATTATGATTATTTGTAACTTTGCGGCGCCCACTCAGATCGAGCACCTGGGGCTGACAGGCAAGCCATGCCTGGGTCTAGGTAAGATTGGTGTGGATTTCTGTGATGTGTGACGACACAACACTAAAAATTAACTAAATAACCGCTATACATGCCCAGGCCAGTAGATCAATTATGTCCGGGCGGCCAGGAAACTTAGTACCATGCTTCCTCCGGGAACCTCCCCCTCCCTCGAATTCTTGACACCTTGAAGATGACGGCAGCCTGATGTGCCCATTAGTATACGGCTCATATCCATATACTAAATACATAACCTGGATTCCACGAATGTCATCTATATCCTGGTTAAATTGAAACGCGTTCAAGTTTGTTTTTTCATATTTTACCATACATATACATAAAGCTGACCATATCAATAGGCACCAAACTCAAGACTGACATCAGCAAGTAAAATAAATGATGAAACAGCTAGCGATAATACAAAGTAGTTAAATAAGATTATTTCTTTATTCTCCTAAAGACGTTTCCATACCTATATAAGGAGGTAAAATATATATATATATAGATGGCCAATAAAAGAATTGGAGTTTAAAAATATCAACAACATATTCTATAGCATCAAGATTATAAATGGGGGTCGGTGGAAGGCTGGTTAAACCGTTTGGTTTCGACCACTACGACCCGGGTTCGATTCCCGAATTGGACACTTTTTTCTGTAAAAAAAAAAAAAAAAAAAAAAATGCTCCAATGACCCCCGATTCTTGCAAAAGTCCAACCTCACCAGCGAGTGCAAGTAACCAAACGGGGTTCTGGCACATTTGTAAGTGCAAAGTCGAACTGCTTTTCACATGTGTAGACATGTGGTGCGCTTACAGTAAAAGCAGTCGCTAACTACCCACCATGATTATCATGGCCTGTACCACGTGTACTAGGGATAAGCAAAAAAAAAAAGATTATAAATTTCCTTATTATTTTGAAATTAAGATGCTAATAGTAAAAAATACACCTTAAAATGCCATAGAAAACGAGTTTCAGAAATGTCTCGTCGCGCTTATGTAGTTTGAATATGGATGAGCAGGAAATTTAACCCGACGATGGACAACGTGTATTGTCAACATAATCGAGTATATGGAATCATAAGGCCTCTTCAAGGTTTATGGAAATTTATTCAAATGCCATGGTGATAAGTATTTCCTTTATATTTATTTACTCGTAATAGTTATTTTCGGAGTTGACCAATAAACAATTTTCATCGTCAATTTCGTAATGGTTCTCAACTACCTACGTATTTTCCTAGATAACCATTTTGGAAGATTTTTGACCTTACCTATGTTAATACAAAGCAATAACGCGCCATACAACAAATTAAAACATTAAGACGTGATATTTTCTTTTTATAAATAAATCAAACTTATACTGTCCTTACTGCGGTGAAAAAGATTTTGAGAGGGCTAGGCTCATCAGTGGTGAACCCTCCCAGCGGTTTCGCAAATTTAATCTACCAGACTGTTTCTTTAGAGCTCTAATACTGTATTGTATTATTTTGATTATATATATGCTACCCTGAAGAATGATATCTTAGAAATGGTATTTAATCAAGCTATTTAGAATAAGCTAAGTACATAGTTTGCTTAACTACCATTTCTAAGATTCCACCCTTCAGTGTGGAATATATAAGCAGAATAATCTAATACAGTATTAGAGCTCTAAAGGAGCGGTCTGGTAGATTAAATTGACGAAACCGCTGGGAGGGTTCACTACTGATGAGCCAAGCTCTCCCAATGTTTTTTTCATCGCAGTAAGGACAGTAGAAGTTTTATTTATTTGTGAAAAGAAACTTTCAAGTCTTGATGTTTTCATTTGTTGTATACCTATGTTAAGATGAATTTCGCCATTAATAGTTTGAAAGATCTACAATTGAAAATAAAAAGCTTTGAGAACTTTCCTACAAAAAGAATAACCCTTTCTTATATAATCTCTCTTTTAAAAATACCCGTCACTTTGTAGGTAAGGGCCAACCAAGATTTTGAAAAGGTAACCAAGTCCGCGCTTATAATATATGTACTCTATTTTTAAAAAATGGGATATATTTAAGACAAATATAAGAAATTTGAGACTATTTAGTGCGAAATATTTCTTTTACCAATAAAACGCCACTGAAAAACCAGGTACTCCAAATTACCTTTTCATCGCAAAAAGGACAATATGAAATTGTTTATTTGTAAAAAGAATATTTCTCGCTAGATAGTTTCAAATTTCACAATATTATATATATACATAGACATAAAAGTATTTTAAAAACTATTAGAGAGAGAGAGAGAGAGAGTTTCTCTCAAGATTCTAGTTTAAAGACTTGATAAAAGTGGATAGAAAAGATATAAATATATAGATTCATATATACAAAATATTATTAATTTAATATAAAAAATTGAAAACATTTTACTTTTAC
>CP092886.1:68135029-68157434 GCA_030710605.1 Cordylochernes scorpioides
TTAAAAAAAAATAAGAGAAAGAAAGTAGAATATAGAGCCCGGAGAGAGATCATAAAATAACTGCATTTTGAGAAAATATATAAATACAGGTGGGATAAAGTGCCGAGGAATTCTCCAACAGTTGGCTGCCGTGTTGGTAGATATCGAAATGAGTAAAAACTGCTTTGCTACTGGGGCCGTTCGGTATTGTGTTTTGGCTCGTATAGTAGGATAGATTTATAAATAGCCATATCCTGGCTACGCTCACAAGAGCTTTTTTGATGGCAGAGCGCCATCTAGTGGAACAGAAATCAACTAAACATTGATTTAGCCTGTTCCTTTATATTTGGCCAACCCATTTTCTTGATAAATCAAGAAAAGCCAACCACGAACGCGTTTCGGGTTGATGGCCCCAGCGTGGTGCAGGCTGTACCTCTATGACCAAACATAGTTGTTTAGAGAGGATTAACATTGTGTGATATGTAATACAGCACTTGCCTTCGAGTTACACATGTGCGTGTAGGCACGATATTTGGCTCCTAGTACAGAACTTGCCCCCGATAACAACACTAGCGTCCGAGTACAGTGTTAAAAGTGGCCATTCTAGAATATTTCAGCAATGTAATACTCGGTTGTAATTTGTATATTGTTATAATGTTGTGTATGCTAATTTGCACCTCTGCTTATATATCGCAGCTTTGTTGGATTGTTGTGGTTGGCTAGCGGTTATTGGATAGGGCAGTCCGCTGACAGGCGTGAGCTGCTGGTGTATATATAATTTATCTAGTTCAATTTATTTAATCTCTTGTCCTTCCTTATTGTTTATTAAATACCTTTAAGTAATAAATGATCTTTGTGATTATCACCGTTCTTTCTCTTCTACGAATCTATAATTTTTCCCACCATACAGCACTACCCGCCGAGTACAACACTAGCCTACGAGAACAACATTAGCCCCAGAGTACAACACTAGCCTTTGAGTACAGCACTACCCTCCGAGTACAACACTAGCCTACGATGACAACATTAGCACCAGAGTACAACACTAGCCTTTGAGTACAGCACTACCCTCCGAGTACAACACTAGCCTACGAGGACAACATTAGCCCCAGAGTACAACACTAGCCTTTGAGTACAGCACTAGCCTCCGAGTACAATACTAGTTTCCGAGTACAATAACATTCCCAAGTACAACACTAGCCTCATAGGACAACACTAGCTGTCAAGTTCAGTACTAGCTTGATCCTACATGAATCGTCTCAATGTACAACATCTGACTCCGAGTCTTGCCTTCAGAGCGGCACGATCGATCACGGGTTACGTAAGAATATCCTGCAGGGATTATACCCGTGTCAAGGCCATGCGGAGTCGGTCGGGTGTGGTCGAGGGTCATTAACTCCTGCAAATATCAACTTCCGGGATACACACATTTTATCTGGAGAGTGGCCTTAACTAGTAGTTTTCTGCCTTGCCGTGTGCGGACTCTGGTTCTCCGTCGTTTGCCGGATATTCTGTGTAAGTGCATTGTAGGAGTTTGGCACTTTTTAATAAAATTAATTAGAGCGCCTGTACTATGAAACGCAATACACATGCCACCCTCATAATGTATAGAGATTTTAAAAAAAAGAGGTATAATTTTAATACCTGAGTGTCATTTACATCATGGCGAGAGGAAAGTTTAAAACAATGTGATATAAATGAGACACACAAGTCATGTCATTTACTCTTCACCGTTCTATGTGGATTGTTAGCCGAAATATAACTTAGAACTTATTTATAAACCCAACTAAACCGTTATTCATTCAATCAATCAATACTCTTATTAAGACCTTTAGTCCTATATATATTTTTTCCTGGGAGATACAGAAAAGATTTTGAAAAAAAAAGTATGGAGAAATAAATTTGAATTTACAAATTCCTTGGGAAATATGTACATATTAAACCTTGATTCCTAAATATATATTGACCAGAAGGTTTTTTTATCGATTAAAAAAAATACAAGTACTCGTTTCGGGCTGTTAGTCCTCAACAGCTTTGAGCGGGCTGTACCTCAACCGCTCATCAAGCTGAGGTGTGAGGAAGCTTCTTAATAAATAATTGGAATTGTATTTTGGTTAAATGTACGTTAGCCATGTATAAATAAACAGGCTTTTGTATTTGTTTTGTCCCTTAAACAGAAGAGCGGTGTTTGAAGAGCTGAACTATATGTGAAATATATACAGCTAGATAAGTATCTTTCCATAGTTTTGTTAAGCCCCTCACATCACCAAGTATAAATCTTCAAGAGTAGATTATATAAGCAGAGTCAACATACAAAATAATTTTAGCATTGGTGGATTGAATTGGCGAAATCGCTGGGAAGTCTCACCCTAATTAGCCAAGCCTTACCAATTTTTTATCCTATTCAGTTCAACAATTGTAGATTATATACTTCTTCATTCTTATATTTAAAAAAAGCAACAACGTTGAATAGTTCCTTCCTCTGAACAAAGAGAGAGAGAGCTATGTGTATTGTTTAGAGTTAAATAAACATATGGAAATAAATAGCCTACTTTTCATATCAGTCAATATCTTTATTAAGACCCTTAGTCTTATATACAGATTCTCCTGAAAGTTTCAGAAAAGGAATGGGCAAAAAAGAGGAAGAGAAAGAAATTCAAATTTACAAAGTTATATGGGAATTAGAGAGCTCTAATCAGAATTTTAATTGTATATCCTTTTTTTATTCTTTTTTTTTTTCAATATTCCGAGAGAGAGGTGGGTTGTCTCAGAAGGACAAGGTAGAACAAATACGTAGGTTTTTATGCCTAATATCGCAGAAATAATAGTTAGTGAATTCTTGGAATTCGTCTCAGACCTTGTTATTTGTAGAGTAGAGTTAAATCTGTCTGGCGAGTAAACCAATGGAGCGATAGATATAAGTATTAGCGTCAATATAGAATATGGCGTTCACAAATAGGAACGAGCAGTATTTTAAAGCTATTATTCTATTTTATAGAAGAGCAAATTTACATTTTGGTCTTTATATAAATTGATCTTTTTTTATTTACGTCGTATTTAAATAACCCAGTCAATTCTCCACATCAAAAGGCGGCCATTTTTCACAACCTTTTTCTCAGCAATAAATTCCCAATTAGGTCTAGACCCCACATTGGGTTTGTTCTAGGAGCATTACAATTAGCGCTAGGCAGGTTGACATATATATAGCTCTACTATATTGGAGATTCCGTTTAGCTTTTCTATAAACTTACTTGGAAAATATTCGAGGTTTTGGCTATTTCACATCAGCAAAATAACAATATTTTATTAAAATCATCGAATACAAGAATTGTGGGGTTTCTTGATTATATAATTAACATAGAAATCATATCAGAGAATTATGAGGTGCCTTGGTAATATAATTAACGTAGCAATCGTATCAAAGGATTGGGGGTTTTCTTGATGATTTTTTGTTTTATTAATAAGGACATTATTTTATAAGCATTATTAGCCTTATATAATGTGTTTGTGTTGTGTGTTTTTTGATTAAAAACAAAAAATGAGACATTCTCTCAATTAGAGAAGAGAGGTCTTTGTATATATATATATCTTCTGCACAGAAAAAGGCATACATATAAATAGTTTTGATTTTATTCTTTTTCTTTGCAGACGCCGTAATGAAGGATTTTGTGTGTGTAATTAAGGATATAACATATTGCGTTAACTAAACACTACTCGAATATCCAAAGCGGGGTTGAAAGTTAACCCATATACATATATGTTGTATATCCAATATATTATAATTAAGAATGAGAGAGCATATATTTGATCACACACAAAATAAAAAAGAGTGTGCGCGCGGTTTATCGAAATATTAGACGCTGGATTTGTAATCCAAGATATATAAGCATTCAATTATAATATCAAATGGATTGTTTAGTATCCAAATATAACGTAATCTAAAATGTAACTAGCACACACACACACACACACACACACATACTAATTATATTTAAAGTGTTTACAGAATGTATGAGAATAATTTTATCTTAATTAGGTTTTCCTATATATTCTTTTTTATACAAAATTTATTTTGTTTATAATATATATATTCAAAAAAGATGCATATTTGTTCCAATAGTTCGAGGGACAACTCGCCCCTCTTTATTGAGGATGTTTGTGTTTTTCACTAAAACATGCGCGCACACGTACACCACTCTCGTTCTACAAGGCCAATGAAAGAATTGTATCTTTGATTTAAACATTACATTCAGTATATATACAGCTAACAATTATATATAATATTACAGTTCAATACCATTATTATTATTTTGTCCACACATTGTGTGTGAGGGAGAGAGAGATTTATATACAACACAGTGTGATTGTAAATAATTTGTGTATACATATTAATTCTAAATTAATGATACAATTTTGAAAGCAAAATAAATGAGTAAATTAAAAGTATATATATAGGTATTTACAAACAAATAAGATATGAATTATTTATGAATTTCTTGAAAATCAATTTTTCTGTTTATACTTTGTTTATCTTCGGCCGAAGCCCAACTTTCTAAAAACAGTCTACAATGCTTTTCTGTTATATTTTTGTATGTAATTGATGCCTGTTTGAAATATGGTAATAATTGACCACTCCCTAAACAATAGCCATGCACCAGATTTCAAACAAGCCACAATTATATACAAAAATATAACAGAAAAGCATTGTAGATTGTTTTTAGAAAGTTGGGCTTCTGACGAAGATAAACAAAGTATAAACAGAAAATTGATTTTCCAGAAATTTATAAAGAATTCATATCTTAATTGTTTGTAAATACCTATGTATTTACTTTTAATTTACTCATTTATTTTGCTTTCAAAATTGTATCATTAATTTAGAATTAATATGTATACACAAATTATTTACAATCACACTGTGTTGTATATAAATCTCTCTCTCCCTCACACACAATGTGTGGACAAAATAATAATAATGGTATTGATCTGTAATATTATATATAATTGTTAGCTGTATATATACTGAATACAATAGTTAAATCAAAGATACAATTCTTTCATTGGCCTTGTAGAACGAGAGTGGTGTACGCGGGCTAGCATGTTTTAGTAAAAAACACAAACATCCTCGATAAAGAGAGGCGAGTTGCCCCTCGAAATATTAGAACAAAAAATACTTATAAATTCAATATATACATCTTTTTTAAAATATATATATATAATCACAATTTAAAAAAAATTATTGATTCTTCCAATCAATTACTACAGAAATAAATTAAGCCCAAATAATGGACAATATATAATGAAAAGAACAAATGACGTGTAGGTAAAATGCAGGAAATATATACAGGAGTATACGTGCACATATCTCTTCAGTAATGAAGGCCCCCCTTCACCCCTAGAGAGTTCTCCTCCAGACAAGAAGGGGCGAAGGGGGTCTTCTTGAACACTCCTCAGTTCTACGCCGAGGGTGTACTTAAAGATGCGGGTCTTGGCAGACGCCAGGACGGCCATATATATATATATAACTAGCCGAATGACCCGGGCAACGCCCGTGTTTTACCCGTTTGAATGTTTTTATTCAAATACTATTTGTTAAAATTATAAATTGGCGCCTTAAATAAATGCATATATTAGTTAATAACTATAGCCTATGTGCTTTATCTGTCTATGTACTGTTGGCCTCCGTAGGCGTCTCTTACTGGGAAAAAGAAAGAGAGGATTCCATTTAGTTATTAACTAATATATGCATTTATTTAAGGAGCGACCCGCTCCAACACAATAGTTACAAAAACGAAAAAGCGAGTGGGGGGGGGGGGGGGGGGGGGTATGATGGGGGGGCAAAGGTGGCGTGATCGTAGCCAACCAATAGGAGGGCGCCATTCCAAAAAAAAAACGGTGACAGAGATGACAAATGATTAGGAGATGAAGAATTAAGAACGGATGACGCTCGTAACTGTATATAGAATACCCTTAAGATAATAAAATTGATTAAGATATAATCATGGTTCTGTCTTTGCTCTTTTATAAAAACCTATATCTTCGATTATTCTTTTTCTAACCAGTTTATGACGCGTAACGGCTGAAGCTCCGCTGAAGGTTTTTCCTTATCTATTTATTTATTTAAAAAAATATATATTATATAAATAAAATATATAAATTAATATATATTGTTATATATATTATGTTTTAAATCAACTAACAAATATATAAATTTTGAAATTATTTTAATAACATTATTTAATACAGAATTAGGTTGCTTTTCTGACTTAATGATTAACCTATATTTAATATTCAAAATCTGTGAGTCACAATTTATTATATTTCACATAATTTCTTCTTTAATAATTATAATATATATAAATATATATATAATCTGCATTATTATAATTATAAATTCAAATGGGTTCCACTTTTTTCATTTTTTTTCCTTTGCAGACTCTGTGGCGAATCCATGTATAACTTTTCACGCAAAACTTCTGTGACAAATGAAGTTAAATGAACATAAGAAAGATCGAGCCTTTTAATATTTGTATTATTACTTCAAGTCCAGTGTTTTTTATCCTCTCCCCCATAACCAATAGGAATCTATGTATAAAAGTAGAAAAAAGAAGAATAACTATAGCAGACACATATATATAACATATTATATCAAAATAATTAGTTATATATATGAAAAACCAATTTAAAAAAAAAACATTTCTTGATTTCTCTAGAAGCCTCTGGGGCCAAAAATATTTTTGGTACAGTGGTACAGCCTGCTCCACGCTGACGAGCGCCAACAGCGCGAAACGCGTTCGTGGATGGCTTATCCTGATTTATCAAGAAATTGGGTTGCCAAATTTCAGGGAACAGGTTAAATCAATGTTTAGTTGATTTCTGTTCGACTAGATGGCGCTCTGCCATCTAAAAAGCACATGTGCTCCTGGTCAGGATATGCTTTCTTTATTTTTAAGTTCTATATATGTACATATTTACCATATAATTTTGTTTATTCTAATTTCTTTGTTCATCTTTTTTTCCCACTCATTTGCTGTATCTCTCAGGATAAAATGTATATAAGACTAATGGTATCTAATATATAGGTATTGATTGTATAAAACTTGATAATGGTTGTTTGAAGGTTTCCAGAATACGCCGTGGACCCCAGAAAGGTTCACATCCCAACGTCACTGAACGCAACGTGGCAAACACTGCGTCTGCAAGGTCGAAGTTCTTCCCAAGCTTCTATTCCAATATTTAGCCTTGAAAAGGAACGTTTTTCAAATACTTTTAATTTATGTTTACTTTAGCAAATGTCACAATTGAAAATGATTTTCACACTATAAAAAAAATCTATACTCAATTATACTAATGAAGAGAACACTTAGAAAAAAAAAAAGATCCGAGTTTTAAAATGCTGATAAGATATCTAATTTTTCTAATTAAATAAAAATTAAAAATGGGCGTAAATATTTAAGGATTCATTTGAATATTACAAATATAATAAAGTATTTTTTTTTAAATGTTATGTGTCTTGTGTGATCGACGACGTTGAATAATCCAATGTATCCAAGATTAGTTGATCATTATTCCGAGAGATGGCGCAAGCCATCTAAAATCTTCAGTTGCACGATTAGGAAATGCCATTTTCTTAACCCAATGCGTTGTTGAAGCATTCAACTCATTGAAATATAGTAAAGAAGTAGAATTTTACTTATGGGATCAGGTGGATAAATTAAAGCATCTCCTGAATGCGTAACTAAAGTTGCTGCTGGCTTGTCTCATCTGTCGGTAAAATATCAAATAATAGTTGTTTTTTTAATTATTCCAGAATTGGTCGATTTATTCTGAAATAATTTTAAAAAAATCGACGATATATTAGTTTATATTTATTCCGACAGATGGCGCAAGCCATCAGTAACATTTATTTTCACGACCAGGAGATGCCTTTTTCTTAATTTAACTCAAGTCTTTCGATCCACAAGGTGGTGCCCCACGTGCCATATCTACCTGCAGGTGGGATGAGGGGAGAACAAGCTGATATGATTCTATTGGAGGCAAACACGGGGACTATGTTGACTTAAGTTATCGGCCCTCTGGGCACGAGCGATTTAAATAAAAAGGAGAAATGTCTAGTTTTACGTTTAAAAGGCTAAATTTATTTGAAAGACCGAAAGCGAGGGGATCATATAGGATGCTAACAACATTTCAGGCGACAATATAGCGACGTGCCCAAAACTTGGCCGTTTCCATAGATGTCTTCGCCCCCGTTGTTCCCACACTTCCGGCCACACACAGCCGCGTGGACTGGCACCTCTCATTTCCCCTTCATGTTGGTCAAATCTAAAAGAAAGATTCTGAGGATATAAATTGGCAAATTCGTATGAAACAAAAATGTTATCGAATATATTCATGCGTCTCAATAAACTTTGTAGATCTCGTTAACTTGTATTTGACCATGAAAGGGTCTGGTGGTTCAAACTGACCGTAGGACAAGTGGGTTGGAAACCTGCACCGAGTCCAACCCGGGTACAATGGGAATGCCGTACTTTATTAATGAAAACTCGAGCTACTTCCACCTCGATAAAATAAGATAGTAAATGGTTAAATTAGTTCAAGAATAAAATAGAGTGCATATAATATATGTAAACATTTTGCCGCCTGAACTCATTTCGTTTCTGACTTCTAGGGTTTCAATCCAGATCAAACAAGAAAGACGGGTTTTTAGAGATCAAATAGATCTCTACTCTGTCCTTGGTCATCCTGCAAGAGCGGTCAAGATGTTTTCCAGGAGACATTTGAGTGGAGGAGTTGTCCGAGATGTGAATGACTACGAAAATGATAATTCCCGACAATATGTAACGCTTATACGGAAATACTAAGGGGAGGCGTGTGTAGTAATCATTTATTAAAATATTTTCAGACAACTAAAGCAACAAATAACGGCTTTATTAATGTATACAAATGATGTATTTTGCGCGCGCCCATAACTATAGTTTGAAAAATATATAGTTAAATAAAACCTTTTGAGAAAATAATAGTATATAAAGATATAAAACTAAGTTTAACACAAAAAAGTGCTACAGAAATTATGTTTAAATAATTAGGCCATTGAGCTATTAGGAAAAGGGCCATTGTAAACACATCAGGCAGTTCTAATTTTCTAATTTTGCTGTTTAAATGCCTTGAAATGCATTAATCAGTTATCATACCGATTCATCCTTCACCTTAGAAAAATAGTATATTCAGGCTATGCACTATTTTTGACATTTTCTTTATTCAAACCGATCGCATTATACACATTACATCTCCTATTGTTCAATCAGCCATTTTATCAATATTGTGTAAGAACCTTTTCTAAGCGTATATATACATTGTTTCTTCCCTGAATTGAAAGCACCACACCTATAAAAACTGAACATCTAACACCATAAGTTTTTTTAAATCTATTTTAATTTATTCTGAATAATTTATACATATATACCAAGCATCCCGATCAACTCTCATCCCTACAGAACAAATTGCGTCATCCCATATTTCTCTATTCAGTTTCGATAGCAGGATCCCCAAAAGGCACAGGGTACCAACACCCTTTATAGCAACACACCCAACCCTGGTTTCATCCCCAGACATCCTGACACGGCTCATCTTTAGCGATAGCTTAGACAAAACCAACATTATTGCTTCAGCGTCGTGTGGCGATTGCCTATCCACTTATGAAAAAAAAGGTTTTAAGTGAAATTGTACTTTAGAGAAAGGTATCTCTCCCTATCGTGTAAATAAAGGTTGCAGATGGCTTGCACCACGCTGATGAGGGCTAACAGCCTTGAAACTCGTACGTGGTTAGCTTCTCTTGATTAATTAAGAAAGAGCATTTGGCCAATTCTGGAATAATTAAAAATCAATGATTAGTTGATATTTATTCCGAAAAATGGCGCAAGCCATCAGGAAATGCCTTTCTCCGCACGTTCAAAACATTAGAAATGGAGAATTTTTAATCTACAAGCACAAATATCACAGACCAGACAATCCAGATATTTTCACACACCAGCGACTTGTACTCGAGGCGGTGGTTTCACGGAAACTAAACAGAATCAATAGAAAATAGAAATTATTGGTGTTTAGAATTGGCTTTTCCCCTAATATTTCAAAGGGATGATTCTTTAATTATACGTTTGTGCTATTTTTTAGTTAAAAGCCTAGTAATCTATTTTATACAGAAATTTTCTCAAAGGACAGACATGTCCGAAAGTTTTTATAAAGAATGATTACTGATTAAAAAAAAAAAAACGCTTTCCCTTAGTCTTTTCGTTGTAGCGTTATACATATTTTATTTGTTGCTTATATTTATTTTATAATAATATTTTTATATATGATACTAAGCTATTAAAATGTTTTGAATTGTGATTATCTTTCTCATGTAGATTCCTCTCTATAACTATTTTCTTTTTTTAACAAAGAATTGTAGTTGCCTTGAGGCATATACACACAAAGTGACCTGCAATTTTCATCCAGACTCTCTCAAATCTTTCAAAGAAGCCTATAAAATGAACTTGTGGGAATAATTATAAGACATGTAAGTATAAAAAATCTCACAAAACTTTCGCATAGACAAAATGCGTTCACGTAGTAGGAAAACTCTAAAAAACAAAAAACACGCATACCTTACAGCCCCTTCCCCACCACCTATGCATACATGTCTTATCAAGATATGCGATAGGGAAAAAATTTCGCCATTTAAAAAAATTCTGTTTGATATGTAAATTTGAAAATTATCCGGTTTCGTGCATTTCTACGTACGTTATTTCAGTTATGATATACAGCCTTCTAAAGCAATCATAAAACTGGTCAGTTTTCACAAACATTATAGGTGTGTGATAGATGAGAAGTGTTGTTTAAAAATTCTAAGCAGTTGAGAGTTCAAAATTTTACTCTATAACGTGGCGACAAATGGTCACTAAAGAAGTAAATAGGGATTACGTCAACCATATGGTTAAACTCTCGACGTAACGACATTCTCTCTCATTTGCATTTGTTTGGAACAGGAATCAGCCAGGCCCGTGAACCCGCCGCCACTATTCACTTGGAAAATTCTTCAAATATGGGGCCAAGGTTTAACTTCCTCCTAACACAATACATCTTCCTAAATAACCCAGCGCTTAAATTTAAGGAAATGTCATCGAGGAATTACGTGGTTTGAATTATTAATAATTTTACAAGTTGGAGCACATACAAAAATATGCTTTAAACATCTTTCTCTTTGTTTGACCAAGGTAGGTATATATTTGGAATGCGTGGGATATCGTCAACATTGTTGTTAGGCACATTTATATACTATATATACTATATCTTTATATCGTTTTACACACATATATATGGTTTTGAGAGTCGGCTCTCTCTCTCTTCTTTTATACTCACCACCATAAAAAAAAAATCAGATTGCTGCCTTGCTAACGATAAGCAAAGAATCAACGTAAACATTTCTACGTTTGTATTGAGAAATTAGCTTTCATTTTCAAGAACATGTGTTAAAATATTCTAGGACCTCACGCATTTCTGAATTTTAATGTTATATTTCAAAAACTAATCTATATAGTTTATTAAGTAAAATTGTGTTAATAGTTATATAGAATCTAATTTCAAAATTAACAATAAAAGTATATTTTATTAGGAAATTATTGTTAAATACTTAATAATATAAATTATATAACATGTATATAGTGTACTAATTATCGTTAAATGCATTGACATATGTATTTAAACATATTTAATAAATATATATTTGACATCTTTATCACTATAGAATTTTCGTTAACAATTTCATTATATAAAAAAGACATACATTGAAATATATAGATGAAAAATAGTACAAAAATAAAATTTTATTGCGATCAGTACAACTTATTCCGATAGATGGACGATCCGTTGTAGCTTAATTGTTGTGGTTGTTGTCGTGTCCTGTTTTCTTAATTGTTGTGGTTGTTGTCGTGTCCTGTTTTCTTAATTGTTGTGGTTATTGTCGTGTCCTGTTTTATTAATTGTTGTGGTTATTGTCGTGTCCTGTTTTCTTAATTGTTGTGGTTATTGTCGTGCCTGTTTTCTTAATTGTTGTGGTTGTTGTCGTGTCCTGTTTTCTTAATTGTTGTGGTTATTGTCGTGTCCTGTTTTCTTAATTGTTGTGGTTATTGTCGTGTCCTGTTTTCTTAATTGTTGTGGTTATTGTCGTGTCCTGTTTTCTTAATTGTTGTGGTTGTTGTCGTGTCCTGTTTTCTTAATTGTTGTGGTTGTTGTCGTGTCCTGTTTTATTAATTGTTGTGGTTATTGTCGTGTCCTGTTTTCTTAATTGTTGTGGTTATTGTCGTGTCCTGTTTTCTTAATTGTTGTGGTTGTTGTCGTGTCCTGTTTTCTTAATTGTTGTGGTTATTGTCGTGTCCTGTTTTCCTAATTGTTGTGGTTATTGTCGTGTCCTGTTTTCTTAATTGTTGCGGTTGTTGTCGTGTCCTGTTTTCTTAATTGTTGTTGTCGTGTCCTGTTTTCTTAATTGTTGTGGTTGTTGTCGTGTCCTGTTTTCTTAATTGTTGTGGTTATTGTCGTGTTCTGTTTTCTTAATTGTTGTGGTTATTGTCGTGTCCTGTTTTCTTAATTGTTGTTGTCGCGTCCTGTTTTCTTAATTGTTGTTGTCGTGTCCTGTTTTCTTAATTGTTGCGGTTGTTGTCGTGTCCTGTTTTCTAAATTGTTATGGTTATTGTCATTT
Source organism: Cordylochernes scorpioides (assembly GCA_030710605.1). Lineage (NCBI taxonomy): Eukaryota > Metazoa > Arthropoda > Arachnida > Pseudoscorpiones > Chernetidae > Cordylochernes > Cordylochernes scorpioides. The sequence continues at coordinate 68,147,739 of CP092886.1, forward strand.
CCTGTTTTCTTAATTGTTGTGGTTATTGTCGTGTCCTGTTTTCTTAATTGTTGTTGTCGTGTCCTGTTTTCTTAATTGTTGTGGTTGTTGTCGTGTCTTGTTTTCTTAATTGTTGTTGTCGTGTCCTGTTTTCTTAATTGTCGCGGTTGTTGTCGTGTCCTGTTTTCTAAATTGTTGTGGTTATTGTCTTTTCCTGTTTTCTTAATTGTTGTGGTTGTTGTCGTATCCTGTTTTCTTATTTGTTGTGGTTATTGTCGTGTCCTGTTTCCTAATTGTTGTGGTTGTTGTCGTGTCCTGTTTTCTTAATTGTTGTGGCTATTGTCGTGTCCTGTTTTCTCTCAATTGAAATATAGGCTAGTGTTCTATATATAACGGTAAGATCTCTTCTCATAGCCAGTTTTGTTCGGTTTATATTACTTAGGAGACTTATGATTTTGAATCTTCAATTAAAATTACAAGATAATCGATCATTGTCAGGATTACTAGTCCAGAAATTTAGAATTTATTTAAAGTAATTTGATATATATATATATTTAGGGATGTAAATACATTTTAAAGCTACATTCTCTGATAGCTTAGTTGTCGTGATAGGAAATGCCGCCGAGAGGTATTTTAATAACGCCTGTGGTGGAAGAACAGGATATCAGACAGCTTCATAACAACGTTTCCATTTCCCAAGTACAACGTTGGACCACTCTATACCAAATAAGGCGGGATTGCTAGTGTGCACCACAAGTCTGCTCCGTACCCTCGTATCGCACAGAACTTGTTTCCTTTCTTTTACTACTGGTTTGTGCTCATTCACTGATTCCTTTGCACCGATTTGTATTCAAGAAGTAAGCAAAATAATTGAATCTATGCGGAATCTAACCTGGGTTTTATTTGAAGCAAACGAAGATGCAATCGCTTGATGAGCAACACCATTATGTAAGTCCTCAAATCTGTACTTTCAAGTGCCTCTGAAGGGCGACACTAAAGAACTTTTGAATGTGCTAGATGGAGTACTCCATTTCTTTCCAGAATTTCTTCCACTATCAAAACAACATCTCCACAAGAAAGTAAAAAAAAAAGAAATAAACGCTTTGTATTTAATCGAACAACGCTTCGCGGCCCACACTTCTGTGATTTTTAAATATTACATTAAATTTAGAGGGTGTGCCCTATCTTTTTATAATATTAATGAGATGAAGTTTCTCTATATTGGCCTTTCACAAGATTTTTCACTATCCTTTTCATAATATTTCATGTTAAAAGTATTCATTCAAAATTTTTGAAAACTTTGGAAAGTGTTTTATTCCATAAATAAGATGAGAAATATGTTTGATAGTTTGTATGGGGAAGGTCAGGTGTTAATATATATATAATATTTTCTCGAATATATTGGTTTTAGAGTGATTGGTTTTATGTGATCCTCGTTATTTTGTGTCCTTTAATATTTTTTATGTTGAGAGAACTTTAACGATGATAAAAAAATCTGAACTATATTTCGATAAAAAAAGTCATGAAAATGTATAGTATAAAGATAGAACCCATTTAACTCACTGTTTGAATCGCTATAGCCAAACTGTGCGTAACCCGGACTCCTGGAGCGTACAGAAGTCGTATAGTCAAACTGTGCGTAACCCGGATTCCTGAGTGTACAGAAGTCGTATAGCCAAACTGTGTGTAACCCGGATTCTTGAGTGTACAGAAGTCGTATAGTCAAACTGTGCGTATTCCAGATTCCTGGAGCGTACAGAAGTCGTATAGTAAAACTGTGCGTAACCCAGATTCCTGAGTGTACAGAAGTCGTATAGCCAAACTGTGCGTATCCCAGATTCCTGGAACGTACAGAAGTCGTATAGTAAAACTGTGTGTAACCCGGATTCCTGGAGCGTACGGAAGTCGTATACTCAAACTGTGCGTAACCCAGATTCCTGAGTGTACAGAAGTCGTATAGCCAAAATGTGCGCAACCCAGATTCCTGGAGCGTACAGAAGTCATATAGTCAAACTGTGCGTAACCCAGATTCCTGGAGTGTACAGAAGTCGTATAGTCAAACTGTGCGTAACCCAGATTCCTGAGTGTACAGAAGTCGTATAGTCAAACTGTGCGTAACCCAGATTCCTGGAACGTACAGAAGTCGTATAGTCAAACTGTACGTAACCCAGATTCCTGAGTGTACAGAAGTCGTATAGTCAAACTGTGCGTAACCCAGATTCTTGAGTGTACAGAAGTCGTATAGTCAAACTGTGTGTAACCCAGATTCCTGAGTGTACAGAAGTCGTATAGTCAAACTGTGTGTAACCCAGATTCCTGGAGCGTACAGAAGTCGCATAGTCAAACTGTGTGTAACCCAGATTCCTGGAGCGTACAGAAGTCGTATAGTCAAACTATGTGTAACCCAGATTCCTGGAGCGTACAGAAGTCGTTTAGTCAAACTGTGTGTAACCGGATTCCGGGAGCGTACAGAAGTCGTTTAGTCACGCTGTGCGTAACCCAGATTCCTGGAGCGTACAGAAGTCGTATAGTCAAACTGTGCGTAACCCAGATTCCTGGAGCGTACAGAAGTCGTATAGTCAAACTGTGCGTAACCCAGATTCCTGGAGCGTACAGAAGTCGTATAGTCAAACTGTGTGTAACCCAGATTCCTGGAGCGTACAGAAGTCGTATAGTCAAACTGTGTGTAACCGGATTCCGGGAGCGTACAGAAGTCGTATAGTCAAGCTGTGCGTAACCTAGACTTCTAAGTATACAGAACTCGTATAGTCAAAGGCTGAATCTATCTAAACTCAACAAAATCTACATTCCTCTCTCATCAAATGTTTCTATTCTAATAATAACTCTTGATTAAGGAGATCAGAATCTTCAACATTCACATTAATATCCTCGAAAGAAACCATTCTAATAAATGGTTTTGAAAAAAAAACCTTATTTCGATCCATAAACCTTACAAGAATAGGACCACAAAATTCAAAATTTAGAATTAAAGGAAAATTAATATCGAATAATATAATAACAACGCCTTTCTCTTGGCTAAGACAATCAATGAGGTGACGATACAAGATTATAAATCTTACATATGATGGCTTGCACAATTCTTTGTGAAAACTGGGAGGGTTCCACGATCCACCGGAATATAAATACTGTGGGAGTTCTCTGGATGGATAGACCACTTTGTTGATTGCTCTTTTAGAAATTTAAATTTCTTAAGGTGATCTATGTAGGGTTATGAAAGGAAGACGGACATTTTTAGGGGAAGTCTGCCGAATCAGTGGCGAGCCACCCTCTCAATGGGGCGTCAATTTTTATACTTTTATAACGATACTACATTCACGAAGATGATAATCGAGCTTCAATGAATGAGCTTATTTGAACAATTTCGTACTTATGTTGCAAACATTCTGAAGAGCGATGCAAAAATGGCGTGTTCCCGAACAGGACAAGTGAGAACGAACAAATGAGTTTAAAGACATTGATCCGGAGTGGAAGGGGGTGACAAGACAGTGCTTAAGTATGTCCCCCGCGCCTGCGCGCTGTGCTACACAAGGCTGATGCAACCGAACCGATTTTTGCTGCAGACGAGGGAAGTTGATTCGTCTTGATTGGTCTCTATAACCGAATAATGCGGGTCGCTCCAACTTTTTTGTTGGCTTGAATCGCTTTCGGCTAATTTTGAGGTCGATATACCTCTTGTAATATTTCACTTACGTTCCTTTGCCTCGATGGAATTTCAATGCATTACACACATCATTCTTTATGATGTGCATTGCAAGAACTTCTGAATACCGGATTTATTTCATGAACTAAGAAATTGCTGCATATATATAAATACTATGACCAATATTTGACCCTATATTATCGTCTTTAACTAAACAATACACATAGCGCACTCTGCATGTAGAGGATGGAACCATAAAACAGTATTTTGAATTATAAATTGGTGAGGAAATTTCTACAATTATTGATATGAATACGAAAAATAGAATTGGGAAGGCTTGGCTCATCAGTGGTGAAGCTATCCAACGATTACGCCAATTGATTTCCTAAATAGCTTAAACTATCGTAAGCTGACTCTGCTTTTCATATACATTTCTATAATTGTAGAAATTCGCCCACATTATTTGAAAATCAAAATATCATTTAATTATTACATCTTCTATATACAGAGTGCGCTATGATTTCCTCCAAAAATGTCCGTCTTCCTTTCATAACCCTACAAAGACCACGTTAAGAAATGTAAATTTCTAAAAGAGCAATCAACAAAGTGTTCTATCCATCCAGACAAATCCCACAGTATTCATAGTCCGGTGGATCGTGGAACTCTCAGAAAGAATTGTGTAAGCCATCATATATAGGATTTATTATATTGTATCATCACCTCATTGTTTAGTTAAAAACGATAATATAGGGTCAAATATTGGTCATATTATATATATGCATCAATTGTTTAGTTCATGAAAGGAATACGGTATTCAGAAGTTCTTGCAATGCCTACTATAAAGAATAATGTGTAATGCATTGATATCCAATTGAGCATGTAAATACCTGTTTTCTTTCCTCTTTACGCTCTCCACTTCTTCCATCCATATTTCCAAAATTTTTTTATTATTTTCCGTAGGATTATTCAAATAATAATCTGTATATACTTACCATGTGTATATAATCTTTCTCCATTTTTACCACTTTGTATATTTTCCACTTTCATAGGTTTCTCCGTCTTGTAACCCCAAGGAGAATCCTCTGTAAGACCTGTGTGTCTTAATAAAGGCTTTTGTGTGTGTGTGTGTGATATTCAATTGAGACAAAGAAACGTAAGTGCTGCCTTAACAAAGTCTCTCTTTATATTTGATAGCTTATTCTTTAAGCGGAAGAGCTGTGCGCTCGAAGCTTATATATATAAATATTACATACAACTAGAGAATTATCTTTCTATAGTTACGTTAAAGATCATCACTAAGAGTTAGATTTCAAGTGCAGATTATATAAACCGAATCAACCTACAATAGTTGTAGCGATTGGGTGGATTAAAATGGCAAAACGTCTTTCCAATTATCTTTTACTTATTTATTTCTTTAAAAATAGACACTTCGGCCAGTTAAAGTTTTATTTTCTCAAAGTTAAAAAACTTTGGCAAGGCGTTAAAAAATTTTAAAGCCTTGCCAAATGATTTTTTTTCTCCTGACGAATACAAAAGATTTTTGTTGAAAATTTGAGAAAATAAAAATTTAACTGGCCGAAGAGTCTATTTTTAAAAGAAATATGAATGCCGGTCAGTCAACCTTTATCTTCAAGATTTACTTATTTAGTTCAATATATAATTTAAGGAATTCGTCAATTAAAAAACAAACAATATAATCGCCTTCATTATAATCATTAGTGGCTATATAGCTTTGTGCGTGTAAACAAAAGTAATACCTATTAATTTTTTAGTTAAAATAATACAAGATAGTTTGAATATAGAACATATAACAAAATAAATTGAAAATCATAGTAGAAGTCTTTTTTCTATCATATCTAAGATCGTGAAAAATACAACCATCCAAAAATAGTCAGTTATCGGATGCAGCAAAGCGGCCATTCAATGGTATTCATGATAAAAATTGTGATTTTTTTTATTACAAAATATTTCCTCACAATGAGTATCTTTTATTTTAAATTGCTAGCTTTCAAGCGATAATCGCTCTTCAACGGGCTTTAAAAATATCGACTATATCTAACAAGAAATATTTACAAATACTTTTGTAGTAAAAGTATTCGTAAATATTTCTTGTTAGATATAGTCGATTTATTTTAAGCCCGTTGAAGAGCGATTATCGCTTGAAAGCTAGCAATTTAAAATAAAAAATGATTCAATGGTATCTTGTATTTTTTTCATACATAGCTGTTTCTATAACAGAGTGTCAGTTCAAATGATACATTGTTAATTAGGAAATATATATATAACATGATTAGAATAATATACATTGTGCTGAATAACACTAAACGTTTATATAAAAAAGGGCGTACCTGGATCTGTAAAGAAAAAAAAACTTTTTTTTTCTCAAAATATTTCGAGAGATTGCTCCCTCTTTATCAATTTATTGCAAAAAATGTTTTTTTTTCTTTACAGATCCAGGTACGCCTTTTTTATATAAACTTATTTGATGGATCGCCTTTTGACTCAAACTAAACGTTTAGTTTATTTTTGTCCTACTAGATAGCGCTCTGTCATCTTAAATGTCATGTTGGCGAGTCAGAAGATGCCTTTTTTATTTTTAATATCAAAAACAGATCTTTTTTATGCATTTTTTCTTCTTATTTTTTTTGACACACATATATATAATAAAATAAATAAAGCTTTCAGGGCTAAGTTTCTTTTTCAACTTTTTATTTTCAAGCTTTCGGACTTGTCAGTCCTTCAACAGGATTATCACGATAATAAATTGATGATATATACTATTTTTATATACAAATTATTATTTGCATATTTGAAATATTTATGATATTGCAAGGGGAGAAAAATATATTACATTATCTGTGTGTTATAAACAATTTTTGAAAAAATATACGTGCATGGTGGATGATACGTGCTGGTTGAATGATATCTCGAGATTTCAAATTAAATTTAATAAATTCATATATAATGGATGGAATATTTAAATATATTCTCTTACTGAGATAGATATATAGATGAATTGATTGGGATATATGGGGATAGAAAAATGTTTCATATTTAATGTTATTATTAGAATAATCAAATATAAATCTCCGAGGATAAGTTTCTTCATTACACTTTTAACGAGTTTACAAGCTTTCGGGGTTTAAACGACCTTTCTACAGGTAAACATTTTTAGAAAAGGAAACTATGCTGTATTGTAGTTGTTTATATACATTACTATATTTACAACTCCGCCGGTCCCAAGCCCGGAAGAAAAAGGAGGAGGGGAGCAGTAACAAGCTCGCTAAAAAACCTGGGTTCAGCTGGCCATGCTGATAGTACCCTGTAAGGGCTCCTAATCCAGGGTTATAGGATGAGCAGCGTTTGTACTCCATGTTAGGAGCAGCTGCACATGACGTCTGTTCCTCATGACAGATGCGGCCATTTCTTTTGGGGCTAAGTCGGCCTGCCACTGAGTAGTGCTCCCAGTCTTAATGACAAAGGCAGACGCATTCTACTTCACCCAGTCATGATGGTTGTCAAACAGATACCATCAAGGGTCACAACTTGATACCCTAATATGATTGAGTGGAGATAAGAAAGAAGAGTATATTTACATATTTTGGTTTATAGCCCGAAAGCTTGTAAACTTGTTAAAAGTGTATTAAAGAAACTTTTATCCTCAGAGATTTATATATTTGATTAATCTAATTGATACAGAGGATTATAATTATAATATTTAACGATATAAGAAACATATGTGAGGTCAGTAAACCAATAATTCTACTGTTACTAGTGAATAAAAACTTTGAAGAATAAATGAGAATTTTTTAGTATTATATTAGCGCCGTAAGGTGTTTAAATTACAGAATTAAAAACTAATAATATTTATTACAGATAACTTCATTAAATCAACTTCCATCATTGCTTAACATACTGTAAATAACTACCTTGCGATTTCTTCTATCTGCTTATGTTGTTGCTTATTTGTTTAATGGATATGTTTATTCAATGCTCTTTTTCTTAATTGTTTATTTTCAATTTGATAATTCTGTTACCTACTCTGCTACAATATGAATTATTGTAAATAGTTCACACGCAATTGTCTAGATTGGATAATAGCGTGTCTTGTTTGCAACTGGTAAATAAATAAAATACGAGGATATCTATTTAAATAGTTAAATCTTTTGTGATTAGAATTTTATATGTGAAGAGAGAGATAAATTGTGTTTTGGCGCACTCTCTATTTAACCAATATTTATATCATCTCCACACGGAAACGGGGGAAAAAAGGGAAATGGGGTGACGGGCTTGGCTCATCAGTAGTGAACCTTCCCAGCGCCAATTTAATCTCCGGGTCGCGTTCCTATTGACTTATATTGACTTGATAGTTTTCATTTCCGTATCAAGATAATTGTTATTTAAACTATTACCTTTTTTTAGCAAATTTTTATATTCTTATTAAGATGATAGTCCTCATTTACTTAGTGAAAAAAAAATCTTTGATTATTATTTTAATGGAGAGACTTCCAGATTTTGCCTATGTATTCTGAAGTCCTTTAATTTTTGGACTGTCATCGAGACATGTATTGATCGAAAAATGTAAGATATAGTTGAACATTTTCTTCCCTATTTCATATTCGGACGACAAATTCCCACAAGTACTAAACGGATGATGAAGGATAATAGAGGATATCTAACTCATCAGGGCTGAACATCTTCCAGCTGTTTGCCTAGTTCAACTTACTAGATTGCTATATTGTATTCTACAAATATCGCTAAAGTAAATATTGTATTGTGTATTCTTTACTCATATAGTGTGCAGTTTTTATATTATTCAATCAAGAAATTTATTTTTAGCTTAACTTTGGAGATAGGCTTAATCAAAAAATGCCTATAGGATAGATTGAATTGACGAAACAGCTGGGAGAGACCATCACTGATGAGCCAGGTCCTCCCAATAATTTTCATCTTTCGTTAAGTGTATTTGTAAAAATTAGTTTTTCGTTAGAGAAATAAAATAATTAGAGCATTTTTAAATAATAATTATAAATGTACATTTTTGGTAAATGTCGCATTGTGAAAAAAAAAAACAAAAACATATCCTATGCAAGCAATTAGAATATTTGTCGTTTCTACAATGTCTGAAAATTTTCACCATTTTAAAGAAACCAATTTTGATAAGCTAAAAAGACTGAAAGTAGAACAGTAATATGGGTTACTTGAAAACATTAAAACAAACATTTGGTTGGAAATTGGAAAGGATTTGGTGGGGCCGGCTGACCTACAGGTGCGGGCAGACCCCATTATCTGAGGATGAACTTGTTTGCAATCCCTCTCATATTCCAGCCTCATAATCCCCTTTGCTCCATTCCCCCAACTAATTATACAGGAACTAGAGAACTAGAGCTTTACACTAGGACAGCCCGGGTAATTGGCATTCAGCGCACCATAAAACCTGCGCTCTCTATATATATTTATTTCTCTCTCATTTAGAGAATAGGATACCGAGATTGTTAACGTAGAGTTCTTTGGAAACAACAAGATTTCAATACATTATAAAGGACTGCGGCGTATGATTATAAAACAACACTTAAAGTTTCACCGCATAAGTTTCTTTTCTGTGAAAAATCAATATTTATTTCAAAGAGAAATATTTACTATTTCTAACTTTTTTGGATGAAGTATGAAAGGGTGAAAATATGAAGAGTAATGGCGAACGGAAAAATAAAAGTGTCCAGGGGCGGGAATATTTCAATAAAAAGATAATATTGACGGTTATGGAGAAAAATATGAACAATTTATGTGCGATTTTTTTAAACTAAAAGATTCCCAATGATAAATATTGAGAAGGTTCACCACACTGATAAGCCCTCCCAGCATCATTGCAATTAGGGCAGAAGGGAATCGTTTCATTAAAAAATTAAACATTCGCGCATAAATAGTTTATAAGTTTGAATACAGATTTGCACCCTTAAATATTATGTAAAAAATTCTATCAGCAATTTTTCTTTATTTTCCTAACTTTTTGTAAGCATAGCGTTAAGCATCTCTTGATAAGAGCGACAGAGAGTTGC